>JAVKPL010009622.1:0-38427 GCA_032173675.1 Gastrolobium villosum
TTGATTGTGGAGCTTATTTGAACTTTTGGAAACAAGTGATGATGACTTGCATGCTTTCATACGTTGCCTAATAATGTCGAGTTATTATCGTTTTATATTAATTATAATTATTTAACATTTAAAAAATGTGAAAGATAATATTTACAAAGTTTAAGTGATACAATATAAAAAAAAGGTTACATTAAATCAAATGTAATTTAAAATATCTAATTCACGTTCATTCTCACCAAATTATTAAACCACGATCCACGAAGACAAAAAAAAAACATAATTAAGTCGTTGTCAAATTGAAATAATTATTAGTTACTATAAGTAACTACTATTTGAAGTTATTAGTTACTATAAGTAATTACTATTTTCAATATGACAACAACTTAACAATTTTGACTTTTGAACTACTGGAGCTCAATAATCATTAACGCAACTTCATATTGTGCACAAGGCCAAAAAAAGAAAAGAGAATAATCAACGTTAAACTTTAAAGTGTCAAATTGTCAATTATATATATGCTTTCTGCTCCCAATCAACTTTTTTTTAATAGGGATATTAATTTACTTTAGCACATTGATGCTTAAGCACCATCAAATTAAGCATAATAAAATAAATTAAAAATGTTTAATTTGTTATGACTTTTTTATTATATTTTTTTTTGATAAATGACTTTTTTATTATATTTTATTGAAGTATAGTTTATGTTATTAAAAAAAAAAATATACATATTATATTTACATAAAAAAATATGCATTTAAAAAAATTAATGAATCCTACTTTATTTATCTTATAATATAAAATATATATCTCCTATTACTTGCTAGAAATAAAACCTTTAAAAAATCATTACTGTTAGTTAGAATGGACATAAAGGTCAATGTTGACGAGCGCCGACATCAAAATCTGACGTCGTGGCTCCGCCTATGAGGGTTTTTTTAGCAAGATTATTCCTACGGATATTATTAAATTTAAGTAAAATATAAAAATATTTAAATATTTAAATTATTTGTATAATTTCTACAAGAGATTTTGATTTTTTTTAACAAACTAGGGAAATTATAAAAATGCATATATAGTTAATTTAAAAGAATTTGAATATATTACGTTTTTATTTTAAAATTAAATAATGACATATGTTATTTTTTAAGGGAGAGTAGACTAAGAGATTTGACCATTCTAAAAAAAAAGTAAATTCTAAATTGGTATGTAAAAATAAATATTTTATTTTTAACCAATAATGTACTCTCTTAAAGATGAAATACAACAAAATAATTTCTAAAATTTCATGGAATTATTAAGGTACGCACGCTAACAGTGCTATAATATCTACAATTGGTTGCAGAGTAATTATTATTAGTAATTTTATAATATTTTCTAGATTTCTATCCATCTCTACATGTATATTCTTAAAAATGTTGTTTATTTTACATAATATTTTTCTAAAATATAAATTTTAAAGAAATAGATTAAAAAATTAAATTATAACTGAAAGTAATTGAAAAGCTAATATTTTTTGACTGATATCAAATTAAATCTGGTTAAGTGATAAAAAAGTTAAAAGTAATTATTTTAAAAAGAGTAAAATTACGTGGAGATAAAGTATAATATTCCCAAAGTTTTAATTAGGTAAGATAACTGTTAATAATAAATAAAGTTTTAATATGTTTTTTTTCTTTCTTAAAACTGTTTTGCAGAATAATTATTTTTTATTTTTTCTTATTTTTTAATGTTAAAAGTCAACAAAAAAAAAACTTATATGGCCTGTTTGAATTCTGTTCTTAAAAATAATTTTTAAATTTTTAGAACTCAAAAATCTATTTGATAAGACTTATTTTGTAAAAATAGTTTTACAAATTATAAATTTTTTTAGTTTTTAGAATAAATTTAGAAAACATAAAAAAAAATTGATTTTAGTTATTTTCTTTGCATTTTGTATTTTGACTTTTAACTTTTAAACCAAAAAGAATACACAGAAAATATATGTTTCATTAGCTACTCTACAAAATAATCTTAGGGGGTGTTTAGTAGGAGGGAAAAAAAAAGTTACCTGGGAGAGTGGGGTAAGGAAAATAATTTAGCTATGTTTGGTAGGAGAGAAATAAAAAAGTGGCTGGCAAAATTTTTTTGATGGATAACAATTTTAAACTTGATTTCAATTGAAAACTTTACCAACTAAACTATGGAAAAAAAAATTACCCACACCTAAAACATCTTTTTTTATCTTACCCGGCTATAAATTTTCTCCACCATATTCCCGGCAAATTTTTTTAACTGAGAACAAAAAATATCTCCTCTACCAAACGCCTAAGAATAAAAAAAGAACACAATCAAATAGATCGGTATATTTTCTAGATTTGATTCTAAAAATTAAAAAATAATTTTAGTTTTTAAAATTAATTTTACAAAACAGGTTTTATGAAACATATTTTATTTTTTATCTAAAATTTAAAAATTATTTTTGAAAATAGGATCCAAATATTCTTTTTCTTTCTTTGTCTAACATAAAGAGGTCGGTGACTTAATAAAGAAAGTTAAAGTTTTCTCTTTGATAAATGGTGCTATTCATCACGTGTATATTATTGTCTCAAATCTGAAATATGTACACATAATTCGTTTTCGTATACCTAGAAAAAAACGTGCGACTCGAAAATTGGATGGTTTGAGGCTGAGTCTATGAGACATTAGCTTTTGACGACCAATCGTACAGACAAATTCAATCTTCACTTTTATTGGTCATATTAAGTAGGCAGTACTCTCATTTATGAAACAAAATGGACATATTGGCAGGTCGGTTCATTGTTCTTTTTCAACTCCTTTTTCTAATTTATAATTGAGTTTTATAAAAGTTATGTAGTAGAAAAAGTGATTGTGTTATGTTATAGAAATTCGTTTTACGTGCCGGAGTTTTTTTTTTTGCTGCGGGCCCCATAAAATGTTGTGAGTGTAGAAAAATTTTTATGATCATGTTAAATGATAGATGATAAATCCTTTATAATTAACTAGTTTAGTGTAGGGAGTTATAAAATAATTATTATAATAAAGTTAGATATTGTTTATTTTGAAAAATATTAGAAAACTATATTTAAAAAAATATAAGAGATAATGGTTTGATATTTAAATTATAAGCATTAAAGTATATATCCACATTAAAAGTAAGAGACAAGATATTCATACTATTATAACTTTTTTCTATTATCAATCAACTATCACTCTAACCAACAGATTCAAAAATAATTTTTTTTGCTTTTTTTCATTTAACTTTTCTCTAATCCAATGATAATTAAAGTGTTAGTAAATTGATAGTAGAAAAAAGTGGTAATATGAATATCTTACCTCTAAAATAAATATTTTTGAAAGCATATATGCAATTAAAAATATTAATTATGGGTCAATTGTATGAAGGAGGCATATCTTACTAAATGTGTTATCATTATGGAAAATGACACATGACATGAGACTTCTTCAAAATCATTGTTTTTATATAGCAATATTAAATTAGCTATTAGAAGATTTAGATTCATTGTCGGTACATCAAAGTGTTTATTGTGAGGAAATGTGTTTTATTTTATTTTATTTTAACATTAAGACTAATGCTAATTACTTGATAGTCGATAGAAATTTATAACACATCAATCATCATTTAAGAAAGATTATTGAATCTGAGTTCAAATCATATTCTTTATAAGCGGAAGGTTGATTAAGTAAAGTAACTCATTAGCTTTTATAACAAAATGAAAGTCAATAAGTTAGTTAAAAGATGGGAAAACTTTTAAAATTTAAATTATTGGCATTTAAAACAATAAAAGTAGTAGGTGTAGGACCCAGAGGAGGTGTGAAAAGTAAATAAAAATGTAATAAAAAAGAAATTCAAAAACTTCAGAAAAGCGTTCCCATGGGGCCAAGGTTGGTGAAAGAGATACCTTTTAAATTGAATTTTCATGGACGGAAAATGATGCATGCCCCGTGACCTGTGATAGATTCCATCAACAAAAGAACTCATAATCACGCTTGATAGACTAAGACCCTGTCGTTACTTCCACCTTACATAGTTTTATACCCAGTCGGCAATCCAATTAGTAATGGCATCACATATAAAAAATAATTAGGCCCCATGGTGATGCCATACATACTGGATACTGCGTTAATTAGTTTTATACACTGTTATACGAATATAAGTAAGAACCCACTTATATTATGAGTCATTAGTAGGAAAAAAAAATTTCTTTTAAAAGAAGAAAATGTTTTCCCAAATTTTTTTGTAAAACTATATATATATATATATATATATATATATATATATATATATATATATATATATATATATATATATATATGTAGGGGTGATAATAAGGCCAGGGGCCTTAAGAACGGCCCGTTTCAACCCGACTCGGTCCGTCTTTTTTAATCATTAGACCCAGACTTATACTCATGTTAAAGCCTTTTTATTTAAAAGGCCTCAGGGTTCCATAGCCAAGCCCGGCCTTAAAGCCTTGGAGGCTGGCCCGTATACAATAAATTTATTTATTTTTTATATTTTTATATTAATCATTTGAGACAGCGAGTGCCACTTTTCATAATTACTAACAATATTTCATAATTACTAACAACGATTGGTAAAGAAACAAGAGATATGAAGATGAAGATATAAGATGTAGGAAAAGAAAGATTAAAAATGACAAAAAAAAATGAAAGTAATTTTGTTGCTGATGCTTTGCCAACCAAAGGAAGACTATTAGACACCTGAGATCTATAGTTTTTTCTTGAAGTCCCTATGGATTGTAGAGAGCTGTTTGCTAGAGATTTGATGGGCACTACTTGCCCCAGACTCTATTTTGTTTCTAGTTCTGTTGCTTTTCCCTTTATTAAATTTTTTTTAAAGAAAAGCAACGTAAAGTAAAGTAAATGGGCCGGTGTTATTTTGACTTTTTAATATTAATATTTTTTTTATTATAAAAGAAACAACTATTATTTTCTTACAAAAAAATACATACGAATGCATGATTAATGTGTTAAATATTGCTGCAAATTAAAAGGTAAGGTTTTTATTTTTAATAAATAAACAGGCCACAGGCTTAAGATAGACTTTTATTTTTTGTAAATGAACCAGGCCACAGGCTAAGGCCAGTTTGACACATTAAAACACAGACTTAGCCCGTTAAGATCAAAGCTCGACTCGGCTCAGCCCGTTAACACCCTTATATGTGTGTGGCGGAGCCGGGCTCCAACTTGAGCCTGAACCAAAAAAATTATATGTCTATTTTTTTTCTTAATTTTAATTAGTTCATATCATAATATATTTAAATTATATTAAATACAGAGCACTTGCATGCATTAAGAAGAGTTATAATTTTATTAAATATTTTTTAATTTTATTAAAAACATTTTGTTTTTTTTATATAACTGAAAATTGAACACAGAACCTAATATAACTTATCCATATCTTTCACAAAATATATTTTAAGTTTTAGATAAGGCTAAATTACAAATTGTAATTCGGGTCAAATTATAATTTTAACTTGGGCCAAATTATAATTAATTATATATAATAAGTATAATTTATTAAAATTTAGCCCGAACCGAGACTACACCCAATCTATACGTGGCTCCGCCACTAGAACTGTGTGTGGGAGTGGGACAAGAAACTTATATATGCGTAATAATAAAAAGTCGAGTAATCGATGAATTGATGAAAAAATTAAAAAAAGAAAAAAGAAATTTTACATCTAATTTTAACCGATGATCTATGTACATATAACCACCGTAATTTATTGATTTACGCTTATATATTAATTAATTATTAATTCTTAATAAGTTATAACTTCTTATTTTATTACTTTTATCTATATACAAAGAGAGAGAGTATGAGAATAAGAGGGGAGGAGACCTATCTTGAAATTGATTGCAAGAAGTTGCATAAAAATAACATAAAGTTGGAGAGAACCAACAAAGGCAATTAGAATCATTCTTTACTCCAAACCAAGCCAAGTAATGTGCAGGTTGATTCTCCTTGAAAAGATAAACATTTGTTTATTTGTAAAGTTTATAACATCCACCCAAATTTTGTCTTGTTAAATCTAACCCCTTTATATTCAAAGTTCAACTATTGAATTCAATCAGACGCCAAAACAATTAGATTGAGTGTCGTCAAATTATTTTACTGATTTGAATTCAATTAACAGTCACACAATTATAACAACTTTACTATTTTACTTTAGGTTTCTATATGTCCTATTAATTTCTATATGATGTATATTAACAGAAAAAATGTACTTAATCTTTTATAGAGTACAAACGCAACAATAACGTTTTCTTAGAAAACCTCTATAGCACAAATGTATCATAGAAAAACTGTTACAATACTTTCAAATCAGAAATGAGTGTTACTTTCTATTTCTACATAGAAAATTCAGAATTTAAACTAGAGACAAAAGACACACGATATATCCCGATTCATATATATCCCCTTAATGTAAGGAGATACTACATCCGGACTGAAGTACCTGTGATATTTTATTGATCACAAAAATAGTGTTTTATAAGCACGTGCCACTCGCGCAATCAATCAAACTACAAAAAACTTTCCTAGTGCATACGCTGCTCCAAATTCTAAGAATTTTCTCAAGTCGAATCTAGGAGTTCACCAACTCCTTATACACAAGAACTCCACACTCCCTAGTGGATTCTAAAGACTTTGGTCCTTAAAAAACACTCTCAAGCCAAACAGAGGTCAACAACCCTTTGGTTGCACTCACACTCTTAGGATAAATTTCTCACACATACAATCACTTCACTTTAACAACCAATACAAAATTTCAGATTTATCACAAGTGAATTTACAAAAAATTACCGCGTTCTGTCATACTAAATATATCACATATAGTACAAACCAAGCTCCAAGATTATATGATAAATGGAGAAAATTAAGAAAATGATATATATATATATATATATATGTGTGTGTGTATCAAAATTCCTAAAATTAATGCAACAAGGAAATTGGATATACCACAATAAAATCACGAATTCTAAGATTCAACAATATACATAATTGAAGTCACAAAATTAGATTCAAAATGCTTACTAAAGATATCTCATAATTTTAGAATAATTCTTCTAATCGAAGAATAACGGAGGAAAATGAGTTTTCTTAGAATATACCACAATAGAGATTCACAATAATCTAAACTGACTTGGTTCCACAAGAATTCAAAACTTCAGCACCCAAAAACTTCGAAATGTAGATTGGTTCTTGAATTTAGATTCCAAAAGAAATGCTTCCAGTTTCCCAATATTGAAGAGCAATTAACAAAGTTCCTGGTAAGAAATTAAAAATCATGTTTTGCATATATTGTAGCATTTGATGTCATAATAATTTGAAATTGAAAATTAGTTAAGGACGATTCAAATTTCAAGTGTGGAAAAATAACGGTAATGCCTTTTATTCAAAGTTGTCTTTGTCTACAGCATATAGTTCATCAACTTTTCTAGCACTTCTCAATATTTTGATTTTGATTTTGACTTAAAAGTATTTATTTGAAGATTGGATGGAAGTGAAGAATCTAGTATCTGCATTGCCTCCCTCGGTGAAGACTGAAGACTGAAGAGAGTTGTTATTGACTTCTAGTAATCATAGTTAATAATCAGTTATTAATTTACAAAGTTCATGTGACTTTTGCGGTATCATCAGTTGGCTTGCAAGAAAGCAGAATTCTTTTACTTATAATAATTTAGATTAGGGCCCTTCTTAAGTTTTAATAAGACATTAATTTAAACTTTAAAACATTAGTTATTTAGTTTAACATGTGAATCATGGGTTATAAAAGACCTTTTGTTTCAATTTAAAATGTAATGCCAAATGAAGAATTAGCTCAAAATTTGATATTAACTTATATGTATATTAATATTTGCAATTTTGCATTGAATTACTGGTTTTCTGATGGCTACTCTTGATTCGAGATTTGGTTTCATTAAGAATAGTTACTACTTACTATTCTGCTCCTAACCTACATAGTCAATTGTGGCTAACTTATCCTATTTATGATAACTAGGACTTGGATTAGTGTTCCCGTTACAAGTTCAGCTGATCAAATAAGACTGAGCAGGACTTGGATTCTATCCTTCAATATTTTGTCAATTTAAAAGAGTGTCGTCTACAATTTTAGATATGTAATTTTTTTATTATATTTTAAATTATTTATTAAATATTGTTATACATATAATTATTATATTTGTGTGTTTCATGTTTTTAGGACAATCTTGATTCATTATTTATTATGTCGTGGAAGAAAAGTGTAATTCTCATATTTGAAATTATTACCAGAAAGATTCGTGTCTTTTTATATGTTTATTTTGATATATAATTATTTGTTTATTTATTTTTTATTTTTTTGGTAAAAGATTATTTGTTTATTTTAATTTTTAATGATATGTGACATTATTTAATAAATCATTTAGATCTATATTCTAGAATTTATAGTAAATTTTTTTCCTAATAAATTTATGTAATTATTATAAATATTTTGATAAATTAATATGTAGAATTTTTTTGGTACTAGCCTATCTAATTGTGTCATAATTTTGAAGTTCAACGTCCGAAAATAAATAAATATGAATATAGATTCTGAGAGTTTACAGTTTTCACATGATTATATTTATGACAAAGGGCATTAATCTTTATTTATGATGGAAAACAATGTTTACAGTTTGGAGTTGAGTACAAATAAAAATGTCCGATTTCTATCTGTATATATTTGTAATTTCAAAAGACACAACTAATCCCTATTCAACATTTATGAAATCTGTTTCCAAAAAGTCACATTATTAATAACTATTTAATCATTAAATCGTATACATTTATCATACATAAACATTTCTTACGATATAATCTATGTTCCATTTTTCGTTTGAAGATTTCTATCCCATAATTTAAAGTTTATTTTTATAATTTTTTTTCAAACTACAATTTAGAAGTTTTGAATAAAAAAAATTAAATACACTCTAAATGGCTAGATAAGTGGGGAGAGTGACCATTTTGTCACGTTTGGATAAAAAAATTACCAGACTATTACGTCAACAGTAAATTTTGTCAAAATACCACGCGGCATAATTCGCTACACTGTGTAGCGAATTATGTGTGCAAATAATTCACTACACAGTGTAGCCAAATATGCCACGTTAGAATCAAAAAGTGCCATATGTCAAAATTGTTGAAATTCGCTACCCTATGTGGCGAATTTCAACAATTTTGAACATCATATTTTTTGGTTCGGAGCATCTTGACGTGACATATTTCGCTACACTGTGTAGTGAATTACTTGCATACATAATTCGCTACACTGTGTAACGAATTATGCCGCGTGGCATTTTGACAAAATTTACTGTTGATGAGGCAGTCTGATAATTTTTTTGTCTAAACATGACATTTTGTTCAGTGACCCACATAAGTGTCCCTATTATATATAAACTAATGTTAATGACGTGATTGACGTCCCTGGCCGTCGCTGTGAGGAGAGAATTTAATGTAGGCGGGACCACTATTTTTTAAGTGGTCCCTTAGTGTAAATATGAGGGTAAAATTGGAAAAGAAGAAAAATAATAGGAATAAAAAGGAAAAGAAAAAATGAGTGTTGTGAGAGGGAGCACCAAATCATTGGTGGTCCTGGAGTATAGAAAATATTTCCCGCTGTGAGATGGCATTGTGACTTTGGAAATTGGAAGCGTAAGTCCGAACAAAATGAATCCCTCTATATAATTTTATTATGGGGTTTATAGTTCTCCTTTAACAGCAAAATTTAAATTTTTTCCAGCAGACTCAGTTTGAGTGGGTCCCATAAATTAAAAAAAATAAAAGAAAATAAAAATAAAAGTGCAAACATCGATGGGTCGATAGGAATGAATTTTTTCTTTTTTTTTGCGGTTGAATGAGAAATGTAACTCCCTTTTATTATATAAAAAATTTATACTTATTTTTCCTTCGACAGATTTTTATAAATTTTCATATTGCTCATTTATTCAATATTTATGGATATGAAATTTTCACTATATATAAACTGTGAGCGAGAGGATTTATTGCCAAAGTCCAACATCTTTTGGATATGTAGGGGTAAAGATTCGATCCGGAACGAGAGCTCAGTTGATAACTGAATTTCTAAGGATTTGCTTGGGTCGTTCAAATCTTTTCTAACTCAAATTCTTAGAAAATGTTTGGGGTACGGAGGACGTTTCAATGCACCCGTTATTACAATGACGGGCTAGCCTTCGGACCCTACTCCGAGAATAATATGACCGGAGGAGGAGGTTGAACGCGGATAGTTCTAAGTTATACCAAAAAAAATAAATTCAATCACGAATTACGGTGCAAGCAACGCACACGCCAGAGGGGAGGTCAACGGCTTGTGAATCTGTGTTATAAATTGAATGGCATCTATTTGAGAGCAAAAACCAAGACATGAGTCATGAGATGAGACATAATCTCTTGTTTGCTGGAAAGAGGAGACTATTAGCATATTTGATATTCATTTGAAAATCAACTTTAACTTAAACGAGAAAGTAAACATGTGGGGACTGGAGAGCACTTAAAAGTTAAAAAGACACCATTAAATAGGTGCACAAAGGGGGGAAAAAAAGCAAATTAAAATTCATGCTTGTTTCAATTAGTCCAAATTGTAATCACAAAATTGATGAAAACAAAAGCAAAGAATCTCCTCTATGCTAGTTGTCACCTATCCGCATCCATTTGTCGTTTTCTTGGTTTATAAGTAAGATTTATACCTACAGTCTACAGAATCCCACATGCTAGCATTGTTCTCAGTGACTGACCTAGTGGCGTTAGTTATGGAACTTGCCTAAGAATAAAAAGCACTTTCTCTTTACTCTCTCTCCTCAATAATTTTTGCATGATTTTTTTTCCACTATAGTTTGCTGTTATGGGTTTTCAACAAATTATTTATAACAAGAAAAAGTAGAAATTCAGATAAAAAATAAGCATGACAGTTTTACGAGTCACTAACAACTTGACATACTGACATGTTTGTTTTATACGTTGATTTACGTTTTGGGCCTCCAGAGCCCAAAACTTGAGTATGGACCTGGAAGCCCACAGTTGCAAAACTAACGTAGTCTGAATCACCTGCTTTTAAGTGGCTGGTGGAGATGTTGACCCAAAAAATAAATGAAGAGATGTTGAGAATAAATTTTTTTAGTGCAATCGATATAAGATTCGATGCGAGTGTTTTTCACTCTGAGATGTAGAAAAAAAAATCATATTATATGATTAATTTTTATTTAATTCTCTCTTTCAATTGAGTATCTTTGTGTTTAAGTACTCCACTCAGCTCAGATAAATTTTGGATGCATTTGTTGCATTTAGAATTAGTATATCTCATCACTGGATCAGAGAACAGAGAAAGAGAATTTTGATTAATATGTAATATTTACATTAATGAAATGCACTAAATCTTTAATATAACACTAACACTAAAAATTTATTCACTATCTAGTAGCCAAATCCAACTAGACTCTAATATCAACGAGCTAAATTAGCCAAATATCAACCAATCATATGAATATAACGCTATCTCACGACCCAAAACGTAAGAAATTAAGTTTATAAATCCATCAACTTATTTCACTTTACCCATTATCAAGTAATGTACGTCACTGATCACATTTAAAAATCTTGAGTGCATCGCTTCGACTAAATATTTATTCGTTGAGGTGGATTGCAAGCAACACTCAGAAAAACGTGGAAACGGAAATGAATAAAACTAAGGTCGTTGTTGCCAAAATATTATGTAAGAAACAATCCAAAAAAGCAAAAGGCAAAGTGCATTAATCGAATCCCGATTATTGTTCATTGGTCACAAACGCCACTCGTTTTGCGCATAAATACGTTAAAAAGCAAACATGAAGAAGAAAGCTTTGTCTATTTTGATGCGCGCCAGAATGAGGCCCAACGATCGTACCAACCTTTCTCTATCTCCTCTCCCTCTAATTGTGAGTAATCTCTCTCGCAATTCCAGTTTAATTCACGCCTTTGAATTTCACTTTTGCAGATTTGACTCCGCTCATCCCCATACAGTTGTTTTGATTCAATTTCTATGCAAATCGATTCGATTCTGTGCGTAATTGGTTTTGAATTCGATTCCCCGTTGACTCTTTGTTCCTTCGATTGCGTTGAATGTGCAACAGAACGTGACGAATCAAATGAAGCAGCAGAATTCCCAGAAAAACGAATCGCCGGAAGAAGGAAATTCAGTGCTTAATGACGCCGGCAACACCGAGAGGTTATTATTATTATTATTATTAAATATTATTATTATTTTCCCATACTCTCGGAATTTGCATGCTTAACTTTTATGCTCAATTTTTTTTTTTTTTTTTTTTTTTTTTAATTTATGCGTTGTCTTGACTTATTCCTAGAGAGTTTAAGCGTGTCCGTGATTCAATGCATTCTGCCATATCAATGAACAAAACGGAAGTTCTGGATGACGTGCTTAATAACTTCTCGGAGGTAATCTCATCTTAGATTTTATGGCATTGAAGCTTTCTTAATTTGATTCTCTTATTATCATTGCTTATTTCATTTCCATAAGCTGTTAATAATGCAGGGATATTTTAGCCTTTCACATGAAAACCGTCGCAAGTTGCTCCTTGTCCTTGCTAGAGAGTATGATCTCAATAGATCACAAGTTCGCGAACTGTTAAAACAGTACCTTGGACTTGAACTTCCTGCTGGTGAGTGATTTGTGTATGTGTTTGTGTTTAACTCTTTGCATTATTATTATCAAAACTGTGGTGTGAGAAAAGTGATTGGATTATCAGACAAAGCTCAAGTGAATGGCTCCGAAGAAGGCTTGTTTTCTTCTTTCTATCGCATTGAGTGGAATTTGAGGCATGCCCTTCAGCCAGTTTATGAAGTTCTTTTTGAGCGTCTTAACACTCAACCTGGAGGGTTGAGGTTCTTATCCATTCTTCGAGCAGATATCCTATCTATTCTCGCGTAATTTTTCTGTGCCTCTGCTTCCTGTAATTTATTTATCTTGCAATGACACTAGGAGCAAATATCTTTGTTACTTGTTGATTCTTTAAAATATAGTGGAAGAGAATTTAGATAATGATTGTCCTACAAACCTCTGGCACTAGGCTTTCTGCTATGAGAACCTTAAAATAAAATAAAATTTATAAAATGTGTGAATTTAAGTACCTACAGTTCATAACCTGCTTTCTGGTGGAAAAGATAAAAGAAAGATAAGACAAGGTTCAACTTTACTTTCCCGAAATTTAGAAAATGATGATTCAATTCTTCCACTACACAGAGAGGAAAATATTGCATCTTTGAGAGCATTGGATTCTTATTTAAAGGAAAAGCTTAATACGTGGCTTAGTCCTGCTGCCTTAGAGCTTCACCAAATTACATGGGATGATCCTGCATCTCTGCTGGAGAAAATTGTTGCTTATGAAGTACCGTTTTCCTTTTCATCTATTGAATTGTCATTTAATGTAGCTCTTGTCCTCCATTGTATGCATAATCTTCATTATCTTGTGTAGGCGGTGCACCCTATTAGCAACCTTCTAGATCTTAAGAGAAGGCTGGGAATTGGCCGCCGTTGTTTTGGATATTTACATCCATCAATTCCTGGTCAGCAGTTCTTCTCACACTTGGTTCATGAAAGATAATTCTCTACTTGGCAATATCTGATCCATTAAAATTGATTTTGTATGGCTTCTCTTCAATTTAAGTTTGTAATAGCTTGAAAACAACCGAGTTTTCAATTATGATGTCATTTTACAAGACTTTTCTTACAATGCTTGGTAGCCAATTTTTTTCAAATAATCTATTAGCTTATCTGATATTGCAACTTGCATTTGTTGTTACGTGTTACAGTTTTGTAATTTATAATGGTGCTTAATAATTAACTTTTAATTAACATCTTAGCAGTCATTGTTTTCACCTAAATCAAATTATGAGTCTGCATCAGCTGAGCAAGTTAGTGACAGCAATAATGATAGAACAATGGTTGCTTTCAAGGTGATTGTATTACATGGACAGTACACTTGTATTTCAGTATTCTAATGCCAAGTAACTTGAAAAATTGAATTTGGTGCTACTGTTTTCTATAGTCTATTCTTTATACATGATCAATTTGACCCTGTGTGACCCAATGAATTTCAGTGGTTGACAATGTTGTAGTTATATACCTGTTCTCAAATTTTAATGTGTTTTCTGGAAATAGTGATAGTGATTAGTATGTCATTGGGAACTATGGGAGTCAATGTATTATTGGAAAGATTAGAGGTATAGGAAATAGTTTAATTCTTTATTATTGTTCTTGTAAATGTAAAATGTATTTATTCTTTTATGTAGATAAATATCAAGGATGCCTAGTGCTCTCACAGTCTCACTCAAGCAATTTGCAGAACTTCTGTCTAATTTCTAGAAGTCTATTATTAAAGTTTATGCAGCGTGTTAAACTCTTTTATGTGCTTTGGTTTTATGTTTTTCCTTAGGTGAACCCCTAATTTTCATTGAAGTCGCACTACTGAAGAATGTGGCTCAGACTATACAGGTTAATTTTGTTTGAATTTATCTGAAACAAACCCTTTTTTAGTACCTTGGTTTGAACATTTTTTTTTCGTTTCACAGGAAGTTTTGTGGGATAGTCCTCCTATACCTGAGAGTGAGGCAACATGTGCATTGTTCTACTCTATATCATCAACTCAGGTATGCTATATATTATCAGTTAAAGCTAGTGGAAATTTGATAATGTATCAAAAAAGTTGTTAATTTCTTTTTTTATTTTTTTGGTAGATAAAGAGTTGTTAATTTTTTAATTATTTCATTCGTAGTGAAAATTGAACTGTGCCTCATTGGGCTTTTTATCTGACTGGCATTTATTGCTACTATTTGTTTAATTTTCCTTTCATCTTCTCTGATCTGTTTTATTTATGTTTGCACATTAGAATTTAGATTTATTTGCTTTTTTGGTTTCTACAACTGTCGGTTTCTCCCCCTCCTAATTCCCTGAAGAAAAATGCAGGAGATAGTTTTATTCCTGATTGGTATAATTCTGAAAGTTTTGCAGGCTGGCTTATCAGGGATCAACTTAGGAAAGTTTCTTATCAAACGTGTCGTAAAACTGGTGAAAAGAGAGATGCCACATATTTCTGTAAGTATTTTACCAATCTTGTGGAGATCTCTGAATTTGAAGGGTAGAACCAAATGAAATTTATTGCTTCATGCATTGTTGCTAGTATCGCACGATACACGATACGTATCGTGTGATTTAGAATCTTCGGTTCTCCATGATACGTATCAGTTGGTTGTATCGGAATGAGTCTTGTATCGGACTGTGTAGCGTTGTATCATACGATACAGTATCGAATCGTGTATCGTAGGATACGAAATTCGAACTAAAATAGGCAATTTTCATATAAAAAAAAATCTATTAATTGGGAAAAGTAAATAAAGATATAATTTGTGATTTAAATTAAAAAAAAAATCTGAAAAATCATTATTAATAAGGGAAAGAAACAAAGATTTGATTTGTGATTTAAATTCAAAAATCAATTATCAAAAACCAGTATTAGTTATGTCACTGATAGATGCTGACAGTGATAATGATAATATTAGTTTTGATGATTGATGAGTAGGAGAATAACAGGTTTGAGCTTTAGTTACTTATGTATTTTGTCGATTGGATTCTTTTTGGAATTTGGATTTATATGATATTATATATTTTTAAATTATTTTTTATTATGTTTTTGTATATTACGATTCGATACGATTTATGATACACGATACAAAAAACCAGCTGAAAGATACATGATACATATTGCGATTCAACAATCTTGGCTTCATGGAATTTGTGAATGCATAACATATAATCAATATCATTCTACGTAAGTTTTATTAACCCATATTTTCATGCTTTTTTCCTTGGTTTTGATATGAATGGTATTGTCAACAATAAAAAGTGTGTTGGTCATCTTTTTACTTTTCTATTTTGATGGGGAGATTTTCCTAGTACATTAGTACAACCTTCTGGTTTCATTCTTTAAATCCTAGGTTTTTAAAGCTGCAGATTTCTTTACTCACTATTTTCAGAAGAGGGCTAGAACTAAAGCCACATGGCAATTTGCCAACAAGACTATTCTCTCAAAATGATATCTTGCTTCCATCATTCTAGAAGAGTAGAATCTTAAAGTAATATGCTTAATCTCAGTAGTTTTTGGACGCTGTAAGTTATGAAAATTCCTTGTCAGATGCCATGAGATTCCTTGTCAGATACCATGTTTCCTAGGATACTGCCATATCTTATGTATTGAATTATACTAGTGCCCTCCCACATTTAAGATTGCTGACCAATTTTTGCTTGTAGACCTTTGCAACTCTCAGTCCCATCCCAGGATTCATTCCGTGGCTCTTATCCAAGTTGGCATCTCAAGCAGTGCTTGCTGAAGGAGACATGTCACAGCCACTGGATGAGGGATCCAGTTCCACTTTCTGTGAGAACATACTTAAACCAGAAGAAGAAGAAGCAGTTATGAGTTTACCTAAGTATGCTACATACTGTTCTACTTCTATCTCCATATTTTATGTTATGCTATTCTTTGATATTCTTTCGCAACTCCGCTAGTTACTTATTTGGAAGTTACATATTACGGTCAAGTGAACTGTCCCAATTGCTGCATTACATGTGTTTTTTATGTATTTCTTTCTTTCTTTCCCAATCAATCAATAATTGCCATATTTTATCCTTTTATGATCCTTGGTTGTCATTGCAAAGAATCATATTGTAATTGTAGTGCACTCAAATTTCTTTCCCTAAGTGCCTTGGATATTAGTGATGACGATTAATGTTTATAGTAACTTCTATTTGCTCTCCTAATTTATCTCTGGTGTCACTATCATGCGACTAATATCAATATGAGTTACAGAGATATTGCCCCTGGAAAAGACGGAATGGAAGTTATCTTCAACTTGCTTACTTCTACATCCTATAAGTGGATCCATTCGCCAGAGCTTCTGTCAGCATTAAAACCCCCTTTGATGCGTTTATGCACCAGGTATTGCGAACAATTTATGGGGAATAAAAGAAAGCATTGTTAGAAGTGACTTCTTTGAAATATTGCATTGAGCTAGGCGGCTGGCTACACCTATAATTTATAATTCATGGTGAAGTAATCAGAAAACTTTTTTGATTCCTTTTGTATCACAGATACCTTCTGCAAGAAAAGAAAAGAGGAAAAGCTTTGGACTCCGTAGCAAATTTTCACTTGCAAAATGGAGCGGTATGTCTTGCAAGCATGATGTACAACTAATAAACTTCTGTTATTGGAAATGGCATTTTCATTATGGAACCAGTAGTTTCTGCATTGCACATTATACTCTATAATATGTTTTGACATCTTCAAAGGTTTTTTCACTGAAGACATTGTATGGTTTATTATCTTGGCGTTTATTTGTTTATTTATTTATTTTGGTAAGCATCTTGGCGTTTATTTCTATCAGTAATTTGTAAGACAAGTGGGAGTTCGTGAAGCAAATCTATGTCCTAGCCACAAATAACCTACTTTTGTAATTTAAGTAAATTGGCACTAACAACTTTTTGCTTCTCAATATGGAACAGATGATTGAAAGAATAAACTGGATGGCAGACCGATCAGAAAAAGGCCTTTCTCAAAGTGCAGGCATCATGGTGAACTATGTCTATAGGTAATCGTTCTCATGAAAATTCTGGATCTTGTTTTTGTTCTTACCTAATTATAGTTGCCATTATATTTATGATGTCAATTTACTTCGTGTACCTGTTAATTGTTTATATAAATCTTATTTGCTTAGTTGAAAAGTTCCGCCTTACTTCATCTTGATTCTGTTTGTGAAGTTGGGGAACAAATTTTACCAATAAAAAGAGGAATGACTGTACTTGTCCTTTCATCACTTTATGGGTTTCTTTAATTATTAATATCCATATGGATGGATTTGAATAAGATGAATTCAATTTTAAATTTCGCTTCACTTGATCAAGTTTGAAGTATATGCTGCTGATGAGACCTAATTGCAGTCTGGAGCACATAGAAGAATATGCTCATTCATACTTCAGCAATGGCGAAATTCATGCTTCAAGTGATCTCCATCGCTGTGTTGGGGTAATGGCTTCCGCTTAATGTCGGTTCAAGTTTGATATAACATAAACTTCAACTATTTTCACAAATATCATCTGTGCATGTGGTTTGGAAACAAAGCTCATTGACAGCAGACGACCTTATTGCTATTAAGCTTTTCCTTTCTTTGTCTCTCTCTCTCTCTCTCAATCTCTTTACTGTCATTTTCAGCCATAGAGTGATGGGAAATCAGGAAGTCTGCTTCGCCAGAGTATACTGGAAAAGTTGTATCAAAAGAATGCGAGAAATGCATTTAAGTCTAAAAGTGAGGAAGCTTGTATCTTAAATTGTTGATAATTTGTGAACAGAGAATAAAAGGCAGCTGATTGCGTATTTAATCCAACTCTTGGTGAAATATGATAGGAGACAACTTGCTAAATTGCCCTGCGTTATTTGGTCGTAGATGATGGAGAGGATACACTCTTGCTGGACATAGGAGAAAAGCTATGATGAGTAGTTTATGCTTGGTAAACCTCAAGCTATACAATGTGATGTATATTTGTAGTACTATCAACAACATACTCTTTAGCGAAGAGTGAGATACTGTTACTGAAGTTTAATTGAGTTTTGGTTGGAGATCATGAAGTGTAAACTGTCACAGAGGAAACTGTTCCTTGAAAACATTGAGGATTGGAGGTAATACTTGTTGGTTGTTTCATCGTTGGACAGTGTTTTCAATTTCAGATGTAAGGGACAATTATTTACATTCAAATCGGTCAATGCTTTTTTCAGAATCAAGCCTTTAATATGATATTTACATCTGGTTGAAATGGTCTTATTTTGTAAGTGACAGGCAATTCAGGTTCTCCAAGTATCCCAATCAAGTCATGGAGGGTTCAGCAATATATTCCGTTGATTATCAATTTGTATTACAGATTACTCCAACCATTTATGATCTAACTCGATTTTTCATATCATAACCTTGCTAATACTGGGGTATAAAATTCATCGAGAACCATGTAGATGAGTTCTTTCCAGAAGATTGCCCAAGCTCCCGTTCGATCAAAGGGAACGAAGGGGCTAATTCATTGCCGCAGGAGTATTCACTTCTCGGTTTCACCGGGACTGGTTTCCAAGACATAATCCCTCATAAGCCTCGTGTTAGATTCAGTGACCATCTACATGAAAATAAAGCCAGAAACAATCCCATGCATTTATACAGGAAGTTCAATAAATTTCAGCAGGATCAACATCCTGAATATAAGAAAATGTTATTGAATTACAAACCTTAAAAGCTAGGCGCTTCAAGTTGTCCCATTCAAAATCATTTTTGCAGTATGCTGTTCGCACCTATAATAAAACATCATAGTACTTAATAAGAACTTGGTTAACAAGTTATGGAAAAGCAAATAATAAAAGTAATCCACTTACCTCCATTATGCGTAGTGCTATTTATGTATATGCCAGAGCCACACGGCATCAGTTTGCAAGATTTCGTTCATTCAATCACCACAAAAGAATTGTTGTAAGTTAGATATTAGACACCGATTAAGGATTGGGTAGCTTGATAACTGCCTTTACCTAATTTCTTATGCCTTGATGATTCTCTAAACATACTGGCGCAGAACTTATCACCATCATTCAACGGGTGTCTAGCCAGGAATTCCATTAGCTCTTGATATGCTTCAGGATTATAATCCTGCTCAGGGAAATACTTATTGACAGATCATATTGGCTAAAAAAAACAGCATTAATTATATAAAAAGAGCTTAATTTTGATGCACTGAGGAATTTAAACTGTTATTTAACGAAATGTTGGTGCATCATTTAATGAATTCGACAATACATCATTATATGATGTTTATAAAACTTTTTTGGTACTGTCAGGAGTCAGGGCATTCAAATTAAGTTCATACAGAAAACTGTTTTATACCAATAACTTGAATTAAATTGCACCACCGTGCACAAGTTAGACCCACAACACATTATTATTATTATTATCTGGCCTTGGAAGTTGGACCACATTGGCAATTGATTAAAGGGACTAAAAAAACTAAATAAGTGTGAAACTATGGGAGCTAAAATGGTATTTAAGCCCAGTGAAAGTGAATAAATCTTTGGTATTACAGTTGCACAAAAAATTCAGTGCATCTCACCAATAAAAATATTACGCGTCAGTCAAAATTCTCTTTTTTTCTGCCAAATTTTTCCTCTCTCCTCTGATGTGTAATGCTCTCATTGATGGGATGCATTGAATCTAGGTGTAACAGTAGCACAAAGTAAGTTTAGCTTATTTAAGTCCACAAATTGCGAAAAAGAGAAAAGTGACCTAAATGTCATACTTTCCCAATTTTTTTTCCAAATGCCACACGAACGAACAGTATTTTTTATCAGTCTAGTAGCGAATTTGGTTTGGCCACGAGAATGAACACCACTTTTTACCATTTAGCAAATTTAACGGTCTATGATTTCGTGACATGTGGCACACTTTCGCATAAAAAGATTGACTGCTTTGACCACTAATTTTATTACCACGGGTAGCGAATTTTGTACGCTAACGGGAACGTGCTGTAAAACTATTTGCCTCATGTGTTATATTATGTGTCAGTTGGTTTAATTAATGAAAAGGGCATTATGGTAATTTTGACTGTTAAGGGAAGTTATTTAAAAGTAACTGCTGATAGGTGCAGTTACATAAAAGTTATATGGTCAGTTTTCTGTGAAGCGTATCTGATAGAAACAAAAAGTTCCTACTGAATGTAAAACTATTTGCCTCATGTGTTATATTATGTGTCAGTTGGTTTAATTAATGAAAAGGGCATTATGGTAATTTTGACTGTTAAGGGAAGTTATTTAAAAGTAACTGCTGATAGGTGCAGTTACATAAAAGTTATATGGTCAGTTTTCTGTGAAGCGTATCTGACAGAAACAAAAAGTTCCTTCTGGGTCTGCCTATGAAAGTTGTATCCAATCCCTATCAAAGAAGATACAAGAACAGTGAAGGGTTAAGACTCAGAGAAAAGATTCTACCATCAAAGTTCTTCCGCAATTATGGACAAAGGTATGTTTATGTGAAACTCATGAATTCTGAAGATCCCTTTTCATGTTCTTGAATGTTTATTGTTGAACATGAATTAATGATTAAATTCTTACATGTGGTATCAGAGCATGTGTTTAAGAATTTATGTTTTTCCATAAATTATTAAGAATGAATTTCTGATTCATGAAAAATTAGGGTTTTCTAAAATTTATGTTTTTCCGAAATGATTTTGTATGCACGTCGGTTGTTGCAAATTATGGTTTTCGGATAATCTTATTTACGGTTTTTTGCAAATTTATGTCTCGGTATGCATTGAAAATCGAATTGGAAAAGTGAACTTGATAACCTTTCCAATTCATTGAAGAAAAAAAAAAAAAGAAGATTGAACCGATTTATGCTTAACTTTTCCAATTCGTTCAAATTGTAAAAGCAAAATCTTCTCGGTTTTCGTGCTTGAAGAAAAATCAAATGACAGTTTTTTTTTTTTAATTGATTTGAATGATTATGTGATGTGGTTGGATTAAAATTAAATGTGAAAATTTAATCCCATTATTATTTATGTAATATTAAAGTTTTGAAATTAATTATGATAGATTTGTTAGTCACCAAAGTGGCCAAATCTTGAAGAGTTATTTTTAATTTCAAATATTATGAATTTTATTTCAATTACCATGACTGTGATGCTATGAATAGTATGATATAATTTTCTGGTTGTGGTATATTGAAGTTCATTATTATAGAACAGTTGGGGATCAACCCAAAGGTTGGTTATTTGTTTTATAAAATGAACATGGATGTTGGTATTGTTGGCATATTTCCTCATATTTGGACATCCAAAGATGACAAATATTTATGATAGGGGTATGCATCATTGCCAAATTATGTGAAATTTATATAGCATCATTACAGTTAATGTTGTATGTTAATGGATCCCCAAAGGTGAACATTGATATGCATTGAAGTTAGTATGTTTGAATCTGTGAAGTATGTTAGTATGTGACATGTATGACTCAAAGCATTAATGTTTTAAATATTATTCCTTGCAGTACCTGTTGCCACACATTCCATGTTCTCAACTGTTGCAGTTTTTAATGGGCTGAACTTCTCTGAATGGAAAGAGCAAATCCAATTTTACCTTGGGGTAATGGATATGGATTTGGCTCTTAGAGAAGAGGAACCTGGTGCTATTACTCCTGAAAGCACTGAGGATGAAAGGAACCATTTTAAGAACTGGGAAAGATCCAACAGATTAAGTTTGATGTACATGAAAATGAGCATAGCAAGCAACATTAAGTCAGCTCTTCCACAAACTGAAAGTGCCATCGAAATGATGAAACTTGTGGAAGAGCGCTCCCAAACTGCTGATAAGTCTCTTGCTGGGACACTTATGAGTACACTGACCACCATGAAGTTTGATGGTTCGCGTACTATGCATGAGCATGTTATTGAAATGACAAGTATTGCGGCAAAATTAAAAGCATTGGGAATGGATGTGGATGAGAACTTCCTGGTGCAGTTCGTATTGAACTCATTACCGTCTGAGTATGGTCCTTTCCAAATGAACTATAATACCATGAAAGACAAATGGAATGTGCATGAATTGCACAGTATGTTAGTTCAGGAGGAAACCAGACTTAAGAATCAGGGAGCTCATTCCATCAATTATGTAAAGCATCAAGGAGCTGAAAAGAATAAAGGTAAGAAGCATGAGAAGAAAGGAGGAGGAGGAGGACCCCTTAAAGTTGATGAGGCCTCTTCTTCTAAAACCCACAAAAAGGAAAGTAATGCAAATATGAGGTGCCATTTCTGTAAAAAGGAAGGGCATTTCAAAAGGGATTGCCTGAAACGTAAGGCTTGGTTCGAAAAGAAAGGTAAGCCTAGTGCTTATGTATGTTATGAATCAAACCTGGCTGAAGTTCCTTATAATACTTGGTGGATTGATTCTGGTTGTACTACTCATGTTTCTAATACAATGCAGGGATTCCTTATGACCCAAACCACAAGGCCAAATGAAAAGTTTGTCTTTATGGGCAATAGAGTGAAAGTTCCGGTGGAAGCTGTTGGGACTTACCGTTTAATTCTCGACAGTGGATATCATTTGGATTTATGTGAAACTCTTTATGTACCTAGTATATCTAGAAATTTAGTTTCAATTTCCAAACTTGATGTTGCTGGATACTCTTTTAAATTTGGTAGTGGTAGTTTCAGTTTGTACAAGCACAATCATTTGATTGGTAATGGTACTTTATGTGATGGATTATATAAATTATGTCTTGATAATCTTTATGCTGAAACACTTATGACTCTGCATCATAATGTTGGTACTAAACGTACCTTAATTAATGAGTGTTCCGCTTACTTGTGGCACAAACGTTTGGGACATATTTCCAAAGAAAGGATGAAAAGATTGGTAAATAATGAAATCCTTCCGGATTTAGACTTTACTGATTTAAATGTTTGTGTGGATTGTATTAAAGGAAAACAAACAAAACACACAAAGAAAGGAGCCACAAGAAGCATTCAGCTTCTTGAAATTATACACACTGATGTATGTGGTCCGTTTGATGTTAATGCCTTCAATAAAGAAAAATATTTTATCACTTTTATTGATGATTATTCACGTTATGGTTATGTCTATTTGCTGCATGATAAGTCTCAAGCTGCAAATGCTTTGGAGATTTATATTAATGAAGTTGAAAGGCAATTAGACAGAAAGGTGAAGATTGTCAGGTCTGATAGGGGTGGTGAATATTATGGAAGGTATGATGAAAGTGGACAACATCCGGGCCCATTTGCTAAATTTCTGGAAAAGCGTGGTATTTGTGCTCAATACACAATGCCCGGTACACCGCAACAGAATGGTGTATCTGAAAGGCGTAATAGGACCTTACTGGATATGGTTAGGAGTATGTTAAGTAATTCTTCTTTACCTGTTTCATTGTGGACTTATGCTCTAAAAACTGCCATGTATGTATTGAATAGGGTTCCTAGTAAGTCAGTTCCAAAGACTCCTTTTGAACTTTGGACTGGAAGGAAACCTAGTATAAGACACCTGCATGTTTGGGGTTGTCAGGCAGAAATTAGATACTACAATCCGCAAGAAAAGAAACTGGATGCAAGGACAATCAGTGGTTATTTCATTGGTTATCCAGAAAAATCGAAAGGGTATAGATTTTACTGTCCTTATCATACTACAAGGATTATTGAATCTGGAAATGCAAGGTTCATTGAGAATGGTGAAGTTAGTGGGAGTGAAACACCACGTAAAGTGGATATTCATGAAGTGAGAATACAAGTTCCATTGACTTGTAGCTCTAGTAAAGTTATTGCTCCTTATGCTATTGAACCAATCAATAATAATGAAGGACAAGTTAATGATCCCACTACTCATGAAGAAATCATTGTTAATGAACCGAATGAACCCATAGTAGAAGAACCACAACAGATAGCATTAAGAAGATCTCAAAGAGAAAAGGGACCTGCTATTTCTAATGATTATGTGGTATATCTACAAAAGTCTGAATTTGACATGGGTATTCAGGATGATCCAGTAACGTTTTCACAAGCCATGAATGGTGAAAATGGTGATAAGTGGTTGGATGCTATGAAAGATGAGTTGAAATCTATGGAACAGAACAAGGTTTGGGATCTTGTTGAGTTACCAGAAGGGTGTAAGAGAGTTGGTTGTAAATGGGTCTTTAAGACCAAACGTGACTCTCATGGTAACTTAGAACGTTACAAGGCCAGACTTGTTGCAAAGGGATTCACTCAGAAAGTTGGCATTGACTATAAAGAAACTTTTTCACCAGTTTCAAAGAAGGATTCTTTAATAATTATTATGGCATTGGTGGCTCATTATGATCTAGAGTTACACCAAATGGATGTGAAAACTGCCTTTCTAAATGGAAATTTAGATGAAGATGTGTACATGGACCAACCAATGGGGTTCATAGAAAAGGGTAAAGAGCACATGGTGTGCAAACTTAAGAAGTCAATATACGGACTTAAACAAGCTTCACGGCAATGGTACCTTAAGTTTAATGATACTGTTGTTTCCTTTGGATTTAAAGAAAACATTGTTGATCGATGTATATATCTGAAGATCAGTGGGAGCAAGTTTATATTATTGATTCTGTATGTTGATGATATTTTGCTGGCAACTAATGATCTTGGTCTTTTAAATGAGACTAAGAAGTTTCTCTCTAGTAACTTTGAAATGAAAGATATGGGTGAGGCAACTTATGTGATAGGAATAGAAATATTCCGTGATAGATCACAAGGACTGTTAGGTTTGTCTCAGAAAGCATATATTAATAGAGTTCTAGAGAGATTCAGAATGGAAAACTGCTCATCATCTCCAGTTCCAATTCAGAAAGGAGATAAATTTAGTCTCATGCAATGTCCTAAAAGTGAATTGGAACGAAAAGAAATGGATGCAATTCCGTATGCATCATTAGTTGGGAGTTTAATGTATGCTCAGACTTGTACGAGACCAGATATTAGCTTTGCAGTTGGGATGTTGGGTAGATACCAAAGTAATCCCGGTATGGATCATTGGAAAGCTGCAAAGAAAGTACTGAGATATTTGCAAGGAACTAAAGGTCACATGCTTACTTATAGAAGGTCTAACAACCTTGAAGTGATTGGATACACAGATTCAGATTTTGCAGGATGCGTAGACACAAGAAAGTCTACATGTGGTTACCTGTATCTTTTAGCTGAAGGAGCTATATCATGGAAAAGTGCGAAGCAGACTGTAATAGCTGTGTCCACTATGGAAGCTGAATTTGTGGCATGCTTTGAAGCCACGATTCAGGCTAAATGGCTACGGAACTTTATTTCAGGGCTTGAATTGGTCGACAATATTGAAAAGCCGCTGAAAATTTATTGTGATAATTCCGCAGCAGTCTTCTTTTCTAAAAACGACAAGTATTCCAAAGGTGCTAAACATATGGAATTAAAGTACTTTGCCGTTAAAGAAGAGGTTCAGAAACAAAGAGTGTCTATAGAGCATATTAGCACCGATCTTATGATAGCTGATCCCTTGACGAAGGGATTACCGCCCAAGACATTTACTGGTCATGTATGTAGAATGGGCATTATGTCAGCTAATGAATGATGACAATTATTGTTATGTATTAAGTATTGACACTCTGAGCTCATTGATGAATATATGTTTCTGTTATTGTCTTATTTTCAATTTATGAATGCATGCAAGTATATGTGATGATATTGAAAATATTTATGGTCCGTTACGAAGACATTATTGTTGGACATAATGTGTACTTCCTATTAAAGTATCATGTTAGGAAGAAGAGTCAATATAGTAGTACATGGAAGGGATTATGCCGACTCGATAGCATACAACCGCCATGACTCTTGTTGATTTTATTTCTAATAATGAATTATGATGAGGTCAATGTACGGAACCTTTAGCCTAGTAAATGCGCATTATAGTGAGTGTTGATTAAATCATGAAGGGACACTTCATGACATGAGCCAAGTGGGAGAATGTAAAACTATTTGCCTCATGTGTTATATTATGTGTCAGTTGGTTTAATTAATGAAAAGGGCATTATGGTAATTTTGACTGTTAAGGGAAGTTATTTAAAAGTAACTGCTGATAGGTGCAGTTACATAAAAGTTATATGGTCAGTTTTCTGTGAAGCGTATCTGACAGAAACAAAAAGTTCCTTCTGGGTCTGCCTATGAGAGTTGTATCCAATCCCTATCAAAGAAGATACAAGAACAGTGAAGGGTTAAGACTCAGAGAAAACATGTTCTTGAATGTTTATTGTTGAACATGAATTAATGATTAAATTCTTACACGTGCCACGTGGTCTAACCAAATTCCCTACTAGCCATAGCAAATTTGAACGAGTGGCAGTATGGTAAAGTACTATTCGCATGACTAGGAATTTTATTTTTAAAAAACGTGACAATTTGGTCCTGTTCCCAAAAAAGAAAACAATATAGCATTTTTTTTTACCGACATATCAAAATTTTAGGAGCAGTATTTGTCCAGAAGAATTATTGGTTATATTAAGAATGTATGTGAAAGCTTTTTTCTAAAGTTTGAAGTAATCAGAAACTAAATTTGCTTGTAGATAATGCAAAATCGTATGAATTTTCACAGTTAAAATAAGAATTATGATCAATGCACAGTTGTTTCAAAACGATCTTGGAGTTCAGATAAAAAAACAACAAGGGAAATTTTTAGGATGGTAAAAGCTATTAAGCAAGTTCTTAGTTCTCTAGTTTCAACTGCTCATGACAGTAATTAGAATCAATATAAGCCAGAACACAAACAGAACCCAACAAAGCCAATAAGTAGAAGAGGAATGAGTAAAAGGAAGAGGAACCTCAAGTTGAGCAGCAACAATCTTAACTGCAGTGTAGGTGAAGAAATTGTGGAGGTTTTTAGCAGCCTTTGCTTCTGGTGATGCTTCTCCAAATCCTGCATCCAAGTAAAACATAACATAGTACATATTATTGGAAATTTGGTATACAATGAAATAAAAAGAGGAAGAGGGAAAAAGTTGTAACCCAACCAACCAGGTACAAACATCTTATTGCAGTGTAAGCGTGTGGGTTGTTGAGAGGTCCTTCGCTTGCAAGGCCAAAAAGGATAACCTTTGTTGCTGCTGGGTATTGTAGGGAAGACATAAGGAAGCTGAGAAAGTGGTATAGTTGCAGAGGATTCCATAGCTAACAGTATTTGTGTACTGAATTGAAGAAACGCTTTAACTTTGGTGAGGACAAAGCTGTGAAAATACTATGTCGGGTTATGGTCTCTACCTATAGAAAAATATCTCGAGGCTTCAATTCCACCGTAAAGAAATATCTTGGAGCTTAAGTGGAGAAGTGGAGCACATTTTCAGTGTTCGGGGGTAGATTCTCCATTTCTTAAAATGGAAAAGAAAAATTACTAAAAAAAAAAAAAAAACCATGATAGAGAGATAATGTAAATATTTTTTTTTTCAATGAGAATATAGATTTTCATTGCAAATATAATTTTGTTTCATATACAATAAAAGGTGATTGAGATTCGCTTATTTTTTTCTTTTTTTTATGGATTTCACTTACTTTATATATATATATATATATATGTTGCATGAAATAATTTATCTCATATGAAGAGATAATATTTTATTTCACCTATTTTTTTATATGTTATATGAAATAACTTATCTCGTATAAAGAGACAATATTTCATTTTTTATATGAGAATTATTTTTCTTAGAGAATAGGAGACAAATTTTCTTACGTTGAAAATAAATAAAGCAGAGACTATTAATTTTTTAATAAAGAAAGAAGAAAAGAGAAAAAAAAATATTTTTCAATATGAGTATGACATGACATGTAATATGAGAATGTGATTTTCTTTTTTACATATGAGAAGTGGGAACTTTCACGGTGAGAACCACGATTCCATATCTGTATTCAAGGGAATTTTTTATTTGGCTCCCGGACTTACATGTTCTTTCCATTCAAAAGTTGATGTTTATAATTTTTATTTATTTTTTCTTTTCTCTCTCATTTCTTCTCAATTTTTTCTCTCTTTCTCTAATTTCAGTCTCACCCAATACTTTGTGGTCCCGGATCACTATAAATTCGCTCATATTCGAGGGAAATATCTTCAGTAATACTGTACTACCGAAGACTCAGTGCATCATTTATTTAATTTGGAAATAATAACATTTTTTTTTACCATTTTACCCTTTTTTGTATGATTATTTTTTCCTAAACCACCACATTTTTCTACTTTTAATAAAAGAGTACATACTACAATAGTACCAAAGATATTTGAGGAGCCTCTCTTTCTTCATGAAGCGCTTGTTCTGGACATCGATAGACAAGTATTTAGTTGTTAATTATGTTGTTTTGATTAGTTTATTTAAGAACACACGCGCTCTCACACACAAAAGTTGATTATTTTCTTAAAAAAAAAAAGAAGAAGTTTGAACCAAACATTCATTTGGACAAGTGCTCAGACTTTTGTGCATTTTTACAACACGTTACCAATAACTCTGCCCTCCATTTCTTCTTCATCATTCGGACAGGAGAGAATTGGTTCTTGACATGAAAAATGCATTTTTTGAAATATTCTAATTGATTTAATTTTTTAGTCAAATTAATTATCATATTAATATAGATTTTAATGCGCACCTAGTACAGATGTAACCAAACGCCTACAAGCATGTACAGTGTGACGGTCACTTTTGTTAGAAACGCGTATATGATACTGACGTCATTAGACGACGAACTATACATGTTTAGATTGTCTTATAAACGCATATAGTGATGACATGACTATGAAATATTTCATAAAATACATTAGTACGGTCAAAAGGCGAGAGAATATATTGGTAATGATATGTATTTATTGCCACTCAAAAAATCATTTGTTTCTTAATTTATATATATTTTTTGGTATCCTATTATTAATTTTTATTATCACTTCAATTTTATCCAAACTTCTTGTCATTGATTTAATAATTAATTAATTAAAAAAATATCTTGATTTGTTTACTGTCACTTTTTTTATGTGCCGGCCCACCAAATATTTTATTCATTTATTATTTTGACCTGAAGTCTTAAATTACTTTTCCTAAAGTTTTCTTGACACTATGCATGCCTATACAATATATCACTCAATAATATTAATGAAGAACAATGAAAGTATGGGAGTTAATTTTCTCATTTTATATGAGAAAATTATCTCATGTTATACTCATAACATGTGAGTAGGGTCCATAAAAAGGTGAGAAGACAAAAAAGTCAAGATGAGACCCACTCATGTATTGTGAGTGTAACATGAGATAATTTTCTCATGTAAAATGAAAAAACTATTTCCCTGCAGATATACCAACAAACCATAATATGCAAGCCACATACATAATTTTTCACTGTCCATTTATTTATTAAACAAATATAAAATAAACCCATCATATTAGAAATTGTTGGTACAGAACTTTTAATTTTCCATATTAGTTTTACATTGTCACTATTTTTAATAAAAATAACGGAAAACTTCAAAAACTCCCCTATGAGTTTTTTAATTATCACTTACCCCCTCACAAATTTTTTGAATCATTTACACTCTTATTTAAATTTTTTATCACTTACCCCCTGATTTAAAGTTTCTTTATCATTTACCCTCACTTAGGGGGTAAATGATAAAAAAACTTTAAATCAAGAGAATAAATGATTCAAAATTTTGGGAAGAAGATAAATGATTATAAGGAAAGTTATAGAGGGGTTTTTGGGATAAGTCTTTTAATTGAATTATCCTTGTGATCTGGAAATATGCAGCAAGCAATTTGCTATTTTGTGAATTTGATGATCCTTCCATGACGGCCAGAGATATAAGGGGGTCTGTGTTGTTTTTGCCGCAGCAATGATCTCTTTATCACGTAAAGTACTATGCCTATGCTTGCAAATATGTATAGGAGCACAATTTTTTTCGGCAAGGGTACAGGTTAATGATATAGTCCATCCTCCTATATATATATATATATATATATATATATATATATATATATATATATAGGGGTAAAAATTTCTACTGCTACTTTAGATAAGGTTATCTATAGCTATTCCTAAACTACGTCGTTTTGATTAATGAAAGGTGTTTCTGTAATTTTAGGTGAATTAATGAAGGGAGTTTCCGTAATTTTGTTTATTTTTTATCATGTGCATTTTACTAAAACATCCTTGATTAAATCACCTAAAATTACAGAAACTCCCTTCATTAATCAAAACGACGTAGTTTTGGGAGTAGTTGTAGATAATCTTATCCAAAGTGGCCGTAGAAATGTTTTTTTTCATATATATATATATATATATATATATATATATATATATATATATATATATATATATATATGGAGGGATCCTTTGACACCGGTGTCAAATTTGAAGTTTGACACCGCATCTGAGAGCCGTTAGATCAAAAAAGATCAACGACTCTGATTTGTAAGCATGTAACATCATTGATATTTTTTGATCTAACGACTCTCATATGAGGTGTCAAACTTCAAATTTGATACCGGTGTCAAAGGATCCTACCTATATATATATATATATATGGGTAAAGTGTGTGTCATTTTAAAGGATGTAAAGTTGTGTCATTTTAAGAGAGAGAAAGAGATAAATAAAGGAGGAAAGAGAGTTGACAAAAAAAAATAAAGGTGTGGGTCCCACCTTTTTGTGAGAGTGAAAGGATATAAGTTGTGTCATTTAAAAGGATAAACACTTTTTCATATATATATATATATATATATATATATATATATATATATATATATATATAGGGTCAGGACCATTTTACACCAGTGTAAGCTACCCTCTCAATTTTGACCGTTGATCCTATTTATATCTAATGGTTCTAAATTTTTAGTAATGTAAGTCATTGGATACAAGTGGATCAATGGTTAAGATTGAGTGTAAGACTTCTAACTCTATCCTGCCATATATATATATATATATATATATATATATAATTTATTTATATATATATATAGGGTTTTATAATTCTCATTCGACATGAGAATTTAAATTTTCCTACACACCCTTTGATTTTCGTGCCGACTAGGTCCTACATATAAATTTTTCTAACACATGGATCCCACATGCTTTTTACTTTATAACATAAGATTTCAATTCTTATTTAACATGATAATTATAGAACCTATATATATATATTTCAAAGAGTTGAACTTATCGAGTTTGAGTCTTATTGGACATAAAAAAATAGTGTTAGCATTGTCTTAATATAAGTCAATAGTGGACATGTTTGGTTGCAATTGTCTGCAATTGCAGACATAAAGTTAGGAAAAAAAAATTCATGCATAGGTGATTCGGGTCAGGTAAAAAAAGAAAAAGAAATAAGAAGATAAAAAATAAATAAAGATAGGCCTAACACAACAACCCCTACAATTAAAAGCTTAAAAACTTAAAAGCTTAAATTTTAGTCCATTGCTCGAAATTTTTTTAAGCATAAACTTTATTAATTCCAAATCTTAATAGACATCGACATTCTTGAAATTCAATCTTCATTAAGTGGAGGAGAATCGTACCGGGTTTTTTCACGTTTTTTTGGGAAGTAAAAGTGATCAACTTTGGATCAAATAGACATAACCAGAAATGGTTTTTGATTGATTAACCCTACAATTATACTATATTTTACAAAAATCTTTTTGTGGTGTTCATTTTTTATTAATTATCGTTATCTATTTCTTTATAACTTCGATTTATTCGCCAAAGCTTTACTTTTGACATGGAAGCAAAAATTGGATCATGATCTTTAAAAAAAAAAAATTCTGGGACCGCCTCCTAACCCCCATCCCCTAAGTGTGTGTACATAATTTTTTTTTTTTTTTTCTGGATCTGCCATTGATGTAAGTTTGATAGTGTTCAAACCGGACTACTTAGGTTTTTTATGAATCAGCTAGGGGGAAAAGGAAAAAAACATTAACAAAAAGTTACATGCTGTTCAAATACTAGTCAATATTCTCACTTCATGGCCGTGTTTACACAAGGATTTAGGTAATTCCTGAACTAACTACAGTTGTATATGTATGCCATTTCAGTTGGTCATCATGATGCTTTCCGCAGGCTATTTTAAAATTCGAAATGCTTTGCCTGGACCAGTGTGGATGTATCCAATGTCTTACCTACACTTTCGTATAAATACTCTATTCAGTTATTTAGATATATGTTTGTGTATCTTCTGCGCTCACAGCTGCTAGAGAAATTATTTCTTCCAAAACTATAACTTTTTAGGGGAATATTAGTGTCTCATGTTACATGATAATAACTTTCTTATGTTATAGAGAGAATTCAAGTGGGGTCCACCATTAAAAAGTAAAAAAGAAAAAGAAAAAAGAGGAGGTGTGATTTTTGAAGTGAGATAAATTGAGATAACTATCTCATATAAAATGAGATAACAATCTCATGTAAAATGATTCTCAACTTTTTATGTTTGTTTCTGATATTTGTTCAGATTTAACTTCAAAAACTAAGAGGGTCAAGCTGTATAATGAATTTCTAAATTCTGTAGAAGATCCAAAATCTTTTTCCCTAGATGGTTATTTATTGAATGTCTTTATCTCGTAGGGGCTATTGGAGAATCAGTACCTAGGCACCTTCTCTGCAGCTGGGCAGGTAAGAACCATAGAATCTTTGGATTTCAAATTCTCCAAAGTGGGTGCAATATCTCCCTCCACGAGAGTTCCAAGTGAGAAAATTTGATGGTTTTGTTTGTTATTCATGGCAATTGGTCATCGAATAAATTTGTTACTTTTACATGGGCGTTTGGTAGGTGGATTTTGCAGGATTTTCGGGAAACTGAATTTCTATAAAATTTTAATTTTTGGATATTATATAAACTGAATCTTATATTTCTAAATTTGTTATAGCTCCTATCTATCGAACATGCAAATTTGTTACCGTTATGTATTTATTATCACCGAAGGCAGTCAGTATTACTTTCGTCGGGACGAAATTACATATATTGTAATCCTATTCTTTTATATCTTATTTATTTATTTATTTATTATATATTAATATTCAAATAAATATTAAATTTATTTACATATAGTATAACATATTTTTTTTTTTTTTCTCGATGGGTTAGGTGAGCGTGCACTTCACGCGCGTTTTTTTCTTCTTCTCTGTTAGGGCAAATATGAGTGTTCTGAATGAAAAACAAGGTGGATCTCAGTTTTCTGAATCTGATTCTCGAGATGACATGCGAAAGAGTATCAAGAGATCCAAGAATGGGGAGGAATTTTCCCCTGATTCATCCAATCGAGGAGCAAGTTTGGGAAATCTGATGGACCGGGTTCCGTCAGGCAAACCCAAGTCGTTCGTGGAGGCTCTTCGATCGGAAGGTGGCTTGTTGGGGGAGGACGATTCTTGGCATGAAGAGCTAGATGATGATAATAGCGAACCCCTGGACCCTAAATTAGGTGTCATAAATGAGCTGGGTTTTCAAACAATATATGGGGAAGACAGCTCAGTCAGGTTTCGCTGCACAAAAGAAGCAAAACAGAGGCTTAGAAGCCCCTGGAAAAATGCAATTATTGTAAAGTTGATGGGGAAGAAGGTTGGGGTCATGTATATGAAAAACAAGCTGGACAGCTTATGGGCAAAATCAGGTTCCATCATATTAGCTGACCTGGGGAATGACTTCTTCTCCGTGAAATTCTCGAGCCTGGAGGATCTTAATCTGGCCTTAAATGGAGGTCCCTGGGTGCTGATGGGTCATTATCTGGCAATAAGAAGATGGGAGCCCTTTTTCAACCCCCATAAAGCAAATATCCATCGTGTGGCTGCATGGATTCGTCTTCCAGGTATACCTCTTGAGTTTTGTGTTATCCCTGTTTTAAAGATGATTGCAAACTCTGTTGGTAAAGTTCTTAAGATTGATAAAACCACTTCACTGGGTGATAGAGGGAAGTTTGCGAGGGTTTGTGTTGAATTGGACCTCTCTAAACCTTTGAGAGGGGAATTCATATTGGAAGAGGAAGTATTTAAGGTGGAATATGAAGGATTGTACCTGATTTGTCTTCATTGTGGAAAATATGGACATAATTCTGAAAAATGTCCGGATTTTACTAAACCTGCTGAGAGCAGTAACACACAGGAACCAGTTGTTGAAAAAGTGCCACCTATTGCCAACCATGGTGTGGGACCTTGGATGGTAGTGCAAAAGAAAAAATTCCCAAAGAACCAACATCCAAAGAAATCTGAAGGAAAGGCGGATAGAGCTTTTGGAGATGATATCTCCAATAAAAGAGGCTCCAGTCAGGCTAAACAAGAGCCTATGATCAATCCTGGTTCAGCTGTTCCGAAAAATACCAATAGCAATTCAGCTGTGGGAGCTAGAACGAATGTGAGCAAGGAGAATGAAGGGGCTTCTCCTCTCAAGACTAAGCCTCAGGTTCCAATCAGGAAATCTCCATCAGCTCAGAAAAGGATTGCTGGTAAGTCAATCTATAAGCCTAAATCTTCTGAGAAGACAGAATCCTTTATTTTCACTACTGCTTCTAAGTCAGTAGGGAAAAGCTCTAACTCTGTAGAGCTCCCTTCATCCAGTAATCCCACTAAACTGCGTCCTCAGAATCATGTCAACACGATTTCGGTTTGCCGTCTTGGAAAAAAGCCTATTCTGATTGAGGTAGAGAAGGATCTGTGTGATAAGATTGCTGCTTCTAATCTTAGTGATAAGCCTGGTCAAACTACTAGCAGTGATCTATGTATGGAGGATAACAAGCCTTCAGATATGGATACTACTCAATCTAGTAGTGATGTTCAATTGAAAAAAGGGGAACCTCCTGATAAAGAGGGGACAGATGGAATGGAGATGGAAAAAAATTCAACCATGAATGAAGCTGCTCATATGATAGAGAGTGTTCAGGGGCTCAGTAACCCTGACCATGATCTAGTTATCCAATGAATTGCCTAGTTTGGAATTGTAGGGGTGCTGCAAAGAAATCTTTCAAGACATCCCTAAGTAATTTCGTAAGGAAATATAAGGTTGGTTTGGTTGCTATTTTAGAACCGAGAATTAGTGGGGCTATTGCTCAGAAAAAGATTAAACAGCTGGGTTTCAATAATTTTGAATTAGAGGAAGCTGTGGGTTTCTCAGGTGGTATCTGGATCCTGTGGAAGGAAGATGCTTTCAATATAGAGATAATAGAAAAAAATAGTCAGTTCATTCACATGTATTGCTCGATTAGTTCAGGGAATTCTTTTTTCTTAACTGTGGTCTATGCCAATCCTAGGGAGGATATTCGTGAGGAGCTATGGCCAAATATTAAGAGGATTAGAAACATTGTGGGTGGTCCTTGGGTCATAATGGGAGACTTCAATGAAATTGCTTCAGTTAATGAAAAAAAAGGTGGAGCCCCTGCCAATACTGCTAGATGCCAGAAATTCTTCTCTTTCCTTAATGATTGCAATCTTTTGGATCTCGGCTGTAAAGGTTCTAAGTTTACCTGGAAGGGCCCTAAATGGCTTCATCTTGACAGGGTTTTCAAAAGATTAGACAGAGTTTGTGTAAATGCAGATTGGAGAGTTGCTTTTGATGATGCTTATGTGAGATCCTTGCCTAGGCTTAATTCTGATCATAATCCTTTGCTCCTAACCTTGTCTACAAAAGAAGATGGTAAGAAGGATAGGCCTTTCAAATTTCTGGTGGCTTGGCTTGAGCATTCTTCCTTTTCCCACTTTCTCAAATTTGTTTGGAAACCTCATCTTAAAATTAACCAGAGCTTGTATGAACTGGTTAACCCTTTAAAGTCTTGGAATAAAAGGGTGTTTGGGTGTATTCAGATTAGAAATGAGTTCCTACTTAATAAGTTGCATGAAATTCAACTGAATACCAATAACCACTTGGATCAGTTTAACTCAGACCTAGACAAGGCCCTCCAGGAAGAACTGAACCGAGTGTTGGATCAAGAAGAAGCTCTTTGGTTTCAAAAAGCTAGATGCAATTGGATAAAAGATGGAGATCGGAACACTAGATTTTATCATACTACTACTATCATTAGGAGGGCTAGGAATAAGATCCTAGAATTAAAAAATGATGAAGGTCATCCTGTTAGAGAAGAAGGAAATCTGAAGAAGCTTATTATAGGTTTTTTCAATAACCTGTTCGCAGAAGAAAACTGTAATAGACCTTGGGCTGTCACTAGTGTTAACTGGCCTGGCCTTGTTGAATCTGATCTGAAGTTGATTAATGATCCCATATCTGATCTTATGATTAAGGAGGCTTTTTTTTCCATGGATGGTCTCAAAGCTCCTGGCCCTGATGGATTCCCAGCTCTTTTCTTCCAAAAAAATTGGGATCTCCTGAAGAAGCAAGTGGTAGAGTGTGCCTCTCATATCTGGAAGAATCCAGGTGATGTTAGGGATCTCAATAAAACCTTACTTGTCTTAATTCCAAAACTTGCTAAACCTGAGAGAATTTCTCAATTTCGGCCTATAGCTCTCTGCTCAGTGTTATATAAAGGTATCAGTAAAATTATTGTTGGGAAGCTGAAACCCATTCTAAACAAGCTCATCTCCCCTCACCAAGTCAGCTTCGTCCCCAATAGGCAAATTCAAGACAATATTGTTATTGCTCAGGAGATGGTTCATTCTATGAATAGAATGAAAGGTAAGCGAGGCTTTTTTACTATAAAGATTGATCTCGAAAAAGCCTATGATCCCATGTCCTGGAGTTTCATCCATAAAGTGCTTAAGGAGATTAGTCTTCCTGATCAATTTGTGAATCTCATCATGCATTGCATCTCTACTACTGAGCTGGAAATCCTTTGGAATGGTGCTAAGTCAGGCAGAATTTCTCCTAGCAGAGGCCTTAGACAAGGGGACCCCATATCTCCCTATATTTTTGTTCTGTGTATGGAGAAGCTGTCTCATTTAATTGCTGACTGCATTAATAGAGAGGAGTGGAAGCCCATGAAAGCTGGAAAAGGTGGTCCAATTATATCTCACCTGCTTTTTGCAGATGATTTGCTTCTTCGGTGAAGCTAGCATCAATTAGATCAAGACTATTCTGAACTGTCTTGCAATCTTCGGTGACATGTCGGGGCAAAAGGTTAGTTACCCCAAATCAAACATTTTCTTCTCTAAGAATGTTTCTTCTGAGCTGGCTAATTCTATTGTGGAGATAAGTGGCTTTGCTCATACTAGGAACATTGGCAGATACCTGGGCTATAGAATGAAGCATGGAAGAATAAATAAACTACATTATGGAGAGATCATGGACAGAGTAAATGGGAGCTTGCAGGGGTTGGAAAAGAGCTGCTTGTCTATGGCAGGGAGGGTGACATTAGCTAAATCAGTCATTTCAACTATTCCTATGTTTCATATGCAGAATAGCCATCTGCCAAAGGGCATCTGTGATGAGATAGAAAGAATTCAAAGGAGTTTTATTTGGGGAGACCCTGGTCAATCATAGGAATCACCATGCGGTAAGGTGAGAGCAGCTCCAGATGGACAAAAAGCAAGGTGGTTGGGGATCATCCGTCTGAAAAGCAAAATGAAGCCTGCAAAAATGTGGAAGTTAATTCAATCCCTGACCACCTGTGGGCTCAAGTGCTAGTGGCTAAATATGCAGAAATAAAGAGTTGTTAAAGGAGGTATCTTCTAAACCGTATGATTCTCATTTATGGAAAAGTTTATGCAAAGTCTGGCAAGATATGTTAAGTAACATCTCTTGGCAGATTGGTAATGGGAAGAAGGTTGATTTCTGGAAGGATGTTAGGTGGTTCAACACT
>JAVKPL010009623.1:0-38741 GCA_032173675.1 Gastrolobium villosum
CTGCCTGCTGCTGGTGGCGTGCCTGGCTGCTGGCGTGCCTGCTGCCTGCTGCCTGCTGCTGCTTCGTTGGCGACTTTTACGTATTGCTGGGACAGATTGTTCCATTACTTGACTGGATGCAAGATCAAATGCTCCTCTCATGGTTGCTGTCAACAATTTCAGAAGAAATTCTCAATGAAATACTTGGAGTTCATCATGCATATGAAGCCTAGGAAACAATTCACAAGCTTTTTCATGGATTGATGCATTTCAAAACTTCGTCAACTTAGATTCGAGTATTAGAACTGTTAAGAAAGGTAACAAATTGTGGTAGAATTTCTTTGACATGTAAAAACCTTATGTGATGAACTCAAAGCTATAAAGAATCCTGTACCAGTGGATCAATATACAGAAATTATCTTGGATGGATTTACCATGAAATTTAATGCGTTTGTTTTTCTTCAGTTTGGCACAAGAAAATCCATATGCTAAATGATTTAGAATTGAACTTATTGCATATGAGATGATGTTAGTAAAACAGAATGAAGCTCTATTATCAGAATCAATGACAGTTTAATCTTACTCAAAAGGCTCCAGTTCCAAATCGAAGAATGAGAATTCGACTGATATGGATCCTCTAAATTCAACTGCACCTGATCAACAGTATAACAATGGATCATATTTAGCTAACAGAGGCAGAGGAAGGTTCTTTGATGGTAGAAATAAAGGAGGTCGTGGTAGAAGTAGAGGAGGTTGGTAGCAATCTTCAATGCCAACTATGCTACAAGTTTGGACACAATGTTCATAATTGTTGGCATCGGTTTGATGAACATTTTACTCCTACACAACCTGAACCAGAAGCACCTCAATATTTCAACAGAAATTCATATCAAAGGTCCTTTCACTATGTGAGACCTCCAGGTAGCACTCATTCTCCACAACTTATGCTTACTGCACTTCCACCACAGAATGCCACTTCACAGCAAAATGCAGCCATTCAGCAAGGACTTTTACCTACTCCATCACAAGTTTCTCAACTGGATTGGTATCCAGATTCAGGTGCATCACATCATGTAACAGCTCAACCTCACAATTTGCTTCAGAGTTCTCAACTAACAGGATCTGATCAAATTCTCATTGGCAATGGTCAAGGTCTGGATATAAAAGCTATTGGTTCATCTCATTTTTCGTCTCCCTTTAATCCACACACAACTCTTTTTCTTCACAATTTGCTTATTGTACCCTCTATTACTAAAAACCTGGTCAGTGTTAGCAAGTTTGCAAAGGATAACAATGTGTATTTCGAGTTTCACCCATTCTTGTGTTATGTTAAATCACAGGAATCACATGAAATTCTCCTTGAAGGTGCATTAGGGACTGATGGACTGTATAAGTTCAATGGTGTTCAACTTCCTCATTCTACAAGACAAAATAAGCAGCATACCAACTCTGTGTCAACTGTTAATTCCGTTTGTAATTCCACTTGTACTCCACATCTGTTTTCTCATTTGAGTTCAACTACTGTATCGAGTCAGTGTGATGATACCACTGGTTCTGTAAATAGCAAACCTGTTGCATCAAATTTCTTGTACAACCTATGGCATTGTCGTTTAGGACATCCTCATAATGAGGCACTCAAAAGTGTCCTAAACTCTTGTAATATCTCCATTCCTAATAAAGATCATTCATTTTTCTGTTCTGCTTGTTGTTTGGGAAAAGCTCACAGATTGCCATCCACCTTGTCTGTAACCAAGTATAATAAACCCTTTGATCTCATATACAGTGATCTATGGGGACCAGCTCCAATAACATCCACCATGGGTTACACATACTACATGTCTTTTGTTGATGCTCATAGCAGATTTACTTGGATTTTTCTTTTAAAACAAAAGTCAGAAGCACTGCTTATCTTCAAACAGTTTCATACTCTCATTTATAATCAATTTCAAATGACAATCAAAGCCATTCAAACAGATTGGGGAGGTGAGTTTCGCCCATTTACTCAACTTGTTAAGCAACTAGGAATCATTCACAGAGTTGCTTGTCCTCACACCCATCATCAAAATGGGGTAGTTGAGAGAAAGCATCGTCACATTGTTGAGACTGGTCTAACTCTTGCTCATGCTTCCCTACCACTAAAATTTTGGGATCATGCTTTCATGTCAGCTGTATATCTCATCAATTGTCTTCCCACTTCTTCTTTAAACTTTGAAGTTCCTTTTACCAAGCTGCTAAAAGTTCAACCTGATTACAAGTTTCTCAAGGTTTTTGGATGTGCATGTTTCCCATTCCTTCGACCCTATAATCACCATAAAATTGACTTTAGATCCAAAGAATGTGTTTTTCTTGGATATTCATCACATCACAAAGGTTACAAGTGTCTCAACTCTGATGGGAGGTTGTTCATCTCCAAGGATGTCATATTTAATGAACACAGATTTCCTTATTCTTCATGGTTTCCACCTGATCTCTCAACCTTTGAGTCTCTTGGCACCTCTGTTAGTAATGTCATACCTCTTGTTACTCCAAGTCCATCAGTCACAGCACCACATTTGTCCATAACTAACTGCAACACTGACTGCATACATGCCTCAAACACCTCACATCCTGGTACCACTGCTAACACACATGATAACTCAAATGACTCATCTCTCCCTGTTTCCCATTCTGAACCACATATTCCTCTCACATCTCAGCTTCCATCCTCTCCATTTACCCTTACAGATTCATCTCCAATTCCATGTATTGCTCCTTCTCTTCCTACAACTGGCCCTTTAAGACACTCCACTCGGTCCTCACACCCACCTTCCTATCTCTCGGACTATCACTGTAATCTCACCTCCAGATCTATCTCTTCACAATCTCATGCCATGATTACATCTCTTGAACCAAACTCCATTAAACAGGCTTTGGCTACACCTCACTGGTTCTCTGCAATGCAAGCTGAGTATGATGCCCTTCAAGCAAATGCTACTTGGACTTTGGTGTCTCTTCCACCCAACCGGAGTGCAATAGGATGTAAATGGGTTTTTCGTGTGAAAGAAAATCCTGATGGCAGCATAAATAAGTACAAGGCAAGGCTTGTTGCCAAGGGTTTTCATCAACAAGCTGGTTTTGATTACAATGAGACTTTCTCACCAGTGGTTAAACCTATAACAATTCGGGTCATTCTTACCATAGCTGTGTCCTATGGATGGTCCTTAAGGCAACTTGATGTCAATAATGCCTTTCTAAATGGCATCCTTGAAGAGGAGGTGTATATGCAACAACCTCCTGGATTTACTTCTAATGATAAGTCTCTTGTTTGCAGGTTAAAGAAATCTCTCTATGGCCTAAAACAAGCTCCAAGAGCTTGGTTTGAAAAATTAAAAGGAGGACTGTTGCAGCTCGGTTTTGTTGGTAGCAAGTGTGATCCTTCCTTGTTCATTCATCGCAGCAATGGGCAGTGTGTCTTCATGCTAGTTTATGTAGATGATATTATCATAACTGGAAGTAATGCATCTCTTGTTCAGAATCTGATTACTAAACTTAACTCTCTATTTTCTCTCAAAGATCTTGGTGAACTTGACTACTTCTTGGGTATTGAGGTGAAACGATCATCAACTTCTGGTGCAATTTTTCTGTCTCAGTCTAAGTACATTAAGGACCTCTTAACCAAGGCTCACATGGCAGAAGCCAAAGGAATCTCCACTCCCATGCCATCTGGTTGCAAGTTGTCCAGAAATGGATCCAATTATTATCATGACTCTTTTCATTTTCGCTCTATTGTTGGGGCATTGCAGTATGCAACCTTGACTAGACCGGAGATAAGCTATGCTGTCAACAAAATGTGTCAGTTCATGTCTCAACCCTTGGAGGAACATTGGATCATTGTTAAACGCATTCTCAGGTACTTAAAGGGCACTCTTGCACATGGACTGCTACTGCAACCCAGTCATCCTAGCAATCACTTCTCCATCTCTGCCTATTGTGATGCTGATTGGGCCTCTGATCCAGATGATAGGCGTTCTACTTCTGGGGCTTGTGTTTACTTTGGAGCTAATCTTGTCTCTTGGTGGTCAAAGAAGCAAACGGTTGTAGCTCGATCTAGCACTGAGGCAGAATACAGAAGTCTTGCCCTTGCCACCGCTGAGATTCTTTGGTTAAAATCCTTACTTAAAGAGCTACACATTCAGTTTGGCACTCCTCTCATATACTGTGATAATCTCAGCACAGTGGCCTTATCACACAATCCTGTCTTGCATTCTCGAACAAAACATATGGAGCTCGATATCTTTTTTGTGCGGGAGAAGGTTATTGCTCAAGAATTGCATGTTCTTCATGTGCCAGCAGTCGATCAAGTTGCTGATACACTTACTAAGCCTCTTGGAGCTCCCAGATTCATCTCTCTTCGTGACAAACTCAGAGTTGTTGATTATGCATCCTTAAATCACCAACTGTGAGTTTGAGGGGGTGTATTAGCACTTCTTTGCTTCTGTATCTTGAGCCTCTTGCTTATGGGTTTAAGTTGTAGTTTGTTTGGGTTGTTTTAGTTTGTTAGCCAGCTGTCAGTTTGTTAAAGCTTTCTGTTACTGAGTTGCCAGCTGTCTTTATCTCTTGTTGCTGAGTTGCTTAGTCACTCTTCTTATTTTTGTGTATAAAAGAACCCAGCTACGTGTTCTTCAATTAGAAAAGATTACATGCAGTTTTTCATCTCCTTCTCTTGGTTCTCTTCTCCTTCCCTCTCTCTGTGCTTCTTTCTTTCTTTCTTTTATGGTATCAGAGCTCTCTTTCTGAGGGCCTGATCCACACACCATGTCTTCCGCAACATCGTCTCGTGATTCAATGGCAGAAAACAAGATTACAGTCTTGTTTAATCATCAGATTTCCATCAAATTAACAGAGAAGAATTTTCTTCTTTGGAGTCAGATTGTTGAGCCTGTTATTATGTCTCATCAGTTGCATCACTTTCTTGTTAATCCCAAAATCCCACTACAGTATGAGTCAGAACTGGATCGGACTCAAGAGACAGTTAATCAAGCATATACTGACTGGATTAAGCAAGATCAAATGCTCCTCTCATGGTTGCTGTCAACAATTTCAGAAGAAATTCTCAATGAAATACTTGGAGTTCATCATGCATATGAAGCCTGGGACCAGATTCACAAGCTTTTTCATGGATTGATGCGTTCAAAACTTCGTCAACTTAGATCTGAGATTAGAACTGTTAAGAAAGGTAACAAATCCGTGGTAGAATTTCTTCGACATGTAAAAACCTTATGTGATGAACTCAAAGCTATAAAGAATCCTGTACCAGTGGATGAGCATACAGAAATTATCTTGGATGGACTTCCACCAGAATTTAATGCGTTTGTTTCTTCAGTTCGGGCACGAGAAAATCCATATGCTTTAGATGATTTGAGAATTGAACTTATTGCATATGAGATGATGTTAGTAAAACAGAATGAAGCTCTATTATCAGAATCAATGACAGTTAATCTTACTCAAAAGGCTCCTGTTCCAAATCAGAATGAGAATTCGACTGATATGGATCCTCTAAATTCAACTGCACCTGATCAACAGTATAACAATGAGTCATATTTAGCTAACAGAGGCAGAGGAAGGTTCTTTGATGGTAGAAATAGAGGAGGTCGTGGTAGAAGTAGAGGAGGTCGTGGTAGCAATCTTCAATGCCAACTATGCTACAAGTTTGGACACAATGTTCATAATTGTTGGCATCGGTTTGATGAACATTTTACTCCTACACAACCTGAACCAGAAGCACCTCAATATTTCAACAGAAATTCATATCAAAGGTCCTTTCACTATGTGAGACCTCCAGGTAGCACTCTTGAGCCTCTGTATCTTGAGCCTCTTGCTTATGGGTTTAAGTTGTAGTTTGTTTGGGTTGTTTTAGTTTGTTAGCCAGCTGTCAGTTTGTTAAAGCTTTCTGTTACTGAGTTGCCAGCTGTCTTTATCTCTTGTTGCTGAGTTGCTTAGTCACTCTTCTTATTTTTGTGTATAAAAGAACCCAGCTACGTGTTCTTCAATTAGAAAAGATTACATGCAGTTTTTCATCTCCTTCTCTTGGTTCTCTTCTCCTTCCCTCTCTCTGTGCTTCTTTCTTTCTTTCTTTTAGACTGACTCATTTTTTTACGGGTTGATGGCGGGGTGGGGCGGGGCGGGCCGCCCACTTTGCCACCTCTAGTTATCACATATCAAAATTGGGGCACGTTATATTTTCAAACTTTTTGTTTACAAATTCTTACAAACTACATTAAGTACAACCGGTCATACTTTAATCATGCAGTGTACGACCGGTCGTACTTAGTATAATTTGCAAAAGAAGTTTGTAAACGGATCCTATCGCATCAAAATTTTGCCAAAATGTTATGTCACTTAACTCGCTACAACGTATAATGAGTTATATCTGGAGACGTGATATGCTGTTTGAGGCCACTATACTCTCTGCACAGTATAGTGAGTTAGGCCATTTCAGCGTGACAGACTACACTCTGTAAAATAGCTATCCACGTGGCATAACTCTCCAAACTATCCAGCGAGTTAGGGATAGCTTTTTGACTCATGTCCAACCAGTCTATGCATGTGTGACATGTGTTATCAGGTGATGAAACACACTGCATGGAGAATTACGTGCATGAGTGACATGTGTCATCATGCGATAAAACACACTGCGTAGCATGAAGCGTTATGTGCAGTCTATATATATCCCCTCTCCACCCCTTATTTGTTCTCAACATTATCTCTCTCTAAAGATTTTCTATTTAAAAAAAAAAATTTCTCAAGGTTTTTTTCTCTCTCTCAACATAAGGTTAGTATTTGTATTTCATTATTTAAATAGTATTGTTTTATATTAGTGTAAGAAATCATAGGACAGGAAACATGTTTAATTTTTATTATATAAATTAGGATAAGTAAAGTTTAGTATACATAATATTTTATTATTCTTGTTAGTATAGGGATTAAGCCCTAGGATTGATAATATGTTTTATGTTTTTTAAATGAATTAGTATAGCTAAAATATAGCATAATTGATACTTTTAATTTATCTTTTTAAATTAAAATCATGAATAAGATTTTAATATTGGTTTGAAAATTTTTATTTTATATATTTTATTTTAATATAATTTATTTTAGGACTTGAAACCATAGAATAGATAATATATTTTTTTGTTATTTTTGTTAGTGTAGGGATTGAATCCTAGGATAAATGATATATTTATGTTTGTTAAATGATTTAGTATAACTAAACTATAGGATAATTGATATTTTCAATTTTTTATTTTAAATTAAAATTATAAAAAGGATTTAAACATTGGGTTGAATATTTTTGACTTATTTATTTTATTTGAGTGTAATTAATTTTAGCACTGTAAATCCTAGGATAGATAACACATTTTTGTTAAATTAATTAGTATAGATGGATTATATTTATTTGAAGATTTGATACCCAGGGACAGTTGACATATTTATGTTTTTCACAATATTAATATTTATTAATAACGTGTTTCGCACAGTGGCGTAGCCATGTTGTGGCTAGATGGGCCTGGCCCCTGCTGATGTTTTTTTTAAAAAAATATTATTATATATAATTTTATTAGTAATTATTATTTGGTCTCTTCTAAAGTTAAAATTTGGCCCATCTATATTCTCAGCTAATAGCCTAATACATTCCAAGTGTCTTCTTATTTGTTTGTTGTTCTCTCAAAGTTAGAAACCCTAATGGTATTTGCTCTTAAATTGATGCCTTTTTACTCTGAAACTTTTCAAGTTTTCACTGTGATTGATTTTATTTTGTGAAGATATGCTTGTTAGAGTAGAGTGCTTTTAAGTGTTTTGGTCTTTCATGTTTCCTTAAATATTTGAATCGTCTTTATGACTTTATACATTCTCTTGATAAATTATGAAATTATGCAACATCTCGATGGCTTTTTAGATAAGTATGTTAGTTTTACCAAAAAAAAAAAGAAGATAAGTATGTTAGAATTCATGGTAATTTTTTTTCCTAATAAATTTGTGTAATTACGATAAACGTTTTGATAATTTAATGTGTCAAATTTTTTGGCCCCAGCTAAGATGAAATCTTGGCTTTGCCACTGATTTCGCATCATGTGGTTTCTTATAGTATTATATAAGAATAATATATAAATAAGAAAATTAAATTATGTTAAGAGAGAAAAAAATCTTGACGTATACATTGGACATAACTCTCCACGCTGCGCAGTGTGTTTCATCACATGATGACACATGTCACTCATGCACATAACTCTCTATATTGTGCAGCGTGTTTCATCACCTGATGACAAATGTCACACATGTATGGAATCGTTGGACATGAGTCAAAAAGTTGCCCCTAACTCGTTGGATAGTTTGGAGAGTTATGCCACGTGGACAGCTTGTGTAGAGAGCGGGGTCTATGACGCTGATATGACCTAACTCGCTGCACTGTGCAGAGAATACGGTGACCTCAAATAACATTCTAGGGGTCCATACGTAACTCATTGTGCATTGTAGTGAGTTTGATGACATGGCATTTAGACAAAATTTGATTCTAAGATGACATTCCAATGAATAATTAAGAATATTGTGGCAAAAAGATCATTGTCCCATGTAATTTCTACTTCCAATCAATAACATATTAAAAGCAAAAGTTATTTTAAAGGTTGTTCTCAGAACCCTTGCTTTTCATAGTTGTTGACTTGTTGCCAATTCAGATACTTCAATTAAGAGAAATTATAGGAAGTAACCATCACCGTTCTGTAACTAGTTAAATATAAACACTCTAATTATGATATTGTTAAGGCCAACCATAATACTATTTGCTGGTACTAGTTTATGTATGACCTTGTAGAACACATGTTTGAAGTGAAAGAAATTTACGTGGGAAGGGAGTAAGAGCAGAACAAGTGTAGCAATGCATGGAAATTCAAGTTCCGAGTCATGTGACTCTTTCTGAGCATAATTCTGGGACATGAGTCCCCTCAAGATTAATATTGCTGGCAATTCATGACGATCAAAGAACCAAATTCTGGTCACATTAAATAATTGCCAGTTAGCATTATTCAGCTAATCTAGTTGGAACAAGTTGGGAATAAAAAAGAAAAGGAGTATAATGTGAACTCAAATTATCTTCAGATACCAAAGTTTGTGAGTGCCAAAAGATAGAAAAAGAAAAGGCAAAACCAAAAAAGGGAACATAACCAGCTCTATACACCAATGAGTCTGTAAATGAAAAGGAATAAAGTGGTAGCATAAGCATATACACCACCCTCAGCACTTTCTGCAATCAACTTTATAGTCATTTTCGTTCGTTTATTCCATCAACAACATCATCACCATTCTTTATTTCCCCCGCTACATAAAACTAATGAAAATCCACTGTTATTTTCATCCCTCTAAACCCAGGAAAGTGACCATTTTGTCACGTTTGGACAAAAAAATTACCAGATTGCCACACCAACCGTAAATTTTGTCAAAGTGCCACACGGCATAATTCGCTACACAGTATAGCGAATTATGCATGCAAGTAATTCGCAACACAGTGTAGCAAAATATGCCACGTCAGATGCTCAGAACCAAAGGGTAGCGAATTTCAAAAATTTTGAACATGACATTTTTTTTGGTTCGGAGCATCTGACGTGGCGTATTTCGCTACACTGTGTAACGAATTACTTGCATACATAATTCGTTACACTGTGTAGCGAATTATGCCGCGTGGTATTTTGACAAAATTTACTATTAACGTGGCAGGTAATTTTTTATCCACAATTTGGTCACTGTTCCCTAAACCCACATAAATAGTTTTAGTTTAAAAAAATAAAGTATTTCCAATTCCCAATTCTCAATACAACTTCAAAATCAGAAAACAATGTGAAAATAAAAAAACAAAGCAGCATAGGAACCAAGTGAATTTTTTACCAAGCATTGTTTAGAAAAGAAAAAAACAACTAATTACAGTAAAAGGAAAAAAATTTCAACTATACTCAAAACTCAGACCGAGTTCGAAGTGGACTCGTCCAACCCACTACTGAGTCGACCCCGAGTTCGATTACCCAACCCCGAGTCAAGTAGCTCCTCCCAATCCACATCCTCCTCTTCTTTATCCTTACCTCTCATCATCTCCAATATCCTTCTCACCTTCTCCTTAGCCCTCTCACTCCCCATCTTCTCCACCTTTTGCAACACTTCCACCACTCCCGCCGCCTTCGCCACCGCCTTAAACCTCAACCCGCCGTGACTCAGTGCATACATAACAGCTACACAACTCTCCCGAGTCGACCCGGACCCCAACTCGGTCCTACTCAACAGCCCCACCAAGCACTCAACCGCACCCGCATCCAACATTGCAGCCCGCCCGTCCGACCCGTGACCCAAATTACCCAATATTAGCATGACCCGACCCGTCATATGACCCGACTTAACCATGCCCAAAAGAACAGGAACCGACCCGAGTTTAACCATCTTGGCCCGGTTGCTCTGCACCAAAGACAAATGATAAAGCGCCAAGGCCGAGTCATGGCGAGTTCGCTCGCTCTCGGATCGGAGCATGTGAATCAACGGCGAAAGAGCACCGAGAACTCCAATGGCGGTTTTGTTGTCGTCGTCGAGTGCCAAACTGAAGAGTGCACCGGAAGCGTGTTCCTGAGCCTCAGAGGATCCACATTTCAAAACATCGATCAACGGTGGAACGATCCCTGACCGCACGATCTTCACCTTGTTCATCTTCTCCAACGAGAGGTTGACCACCGAAGCGAGAGCGTTGACCTGAACGTTGGTGTACTTTGACACAATTAGGGAACGTAGAGAAGAGAGTAACTTGGTTGTGCAAAGTTGAACCCTTCTTTCTTCTTTTGTTCTTGTTATTTTTCTCAGCGAAACCAGTGCTTCTTCGATTATGAAAACTTGTGGGTTTCTCAATTTTGCCATGATTTCTTCTTCTTCTGGTGTAGTAGTAGTTGTTGTTGAAGGTTCAATTTCTGAGGAAGAAGGTGAAGGTGAAGAAGAGGAGCAGCAACTGGGTCGAGTTGAGAGTTGAAGAGGTGGGGTTGAAGCTGAGGTTGAAGCTGTGGCTATGGATTCCTCGGATGAACTCGAATACAAGTGCGTTTGTCGAATAGGGACTTCGGTTTCTTTATGGTTGAAGAATTCCAATGGTGGGTTTTCCTTCATTCCTTCAATCATCAACTTTTTCTCTGAAACCTCGACGACACCAACGTTTGTGTCTGGTTTCTTCGAAGCGATTAAGGTTCGTACGAGGTTCTCTGCAGAGGTGGTCGGATTGTGTGGGAGTGAAAAGGTTGTGGTCTGGCACCATTTGAGAATGGAGGATTTGAGGGCGAGGTTGGGGATCACGGTGGAGAAATCGGGCATGGTTCCATCGGAGAGTTGAGGTGTAAAGTTGAGATTTTTACAGGCTTGAACGGAGGAACGGTCGAAGGAATGGCCTGAGGAAACGATTACAGGGTCTTCCATGAGAGAACCTGAAATGGGGCAGATGAACTCTTCAGGGGGGTTTTGGGTTTTGTTTGGTTTTGAAGATGGTGGTGGTGACCTTTGATGGTGGAAGAAGATCTTCTTCCATCTCAGCCTTGGAGGAGTACCGTTGATTGGTTCTGAAAATTTCTCTGATTCTTTCGCTCCTTTGTGTGAAAACCATAATTTCTTGGGTGTGTTATGATGAACCATGAGCTGCTTCACACTCTGCTGCTGAATCTCCATTTAATGAATGGCTTAAGTTGTGTGCACCTCTCAATAAAGTTGGTCTCTTTTACTGTATTCAAGTGTGAGGAAGAAGTTAAGAGTGGGCGATAAAGATTCCATTTTTTTGAACTTTTGAAAATAAGAGATTAGAGGGGATTTCATAAGAGCACCAACAACATCGGGTTTGTTGTTGTTGTTGTTGTGATTTTGAATGTTTATGAGATTCCTAAAATCAAGGGAAAGTTTGGTTTTTGAGGAAGAGATATGGATGAGGTGAGGGGCATGTACATGTTAGTGTTTTAGTTTAGGTGATGATTTGAGTCTATTGGGTACTGAAGTGAGAAGAGAGAAAAAAAAGAAAAAAAAAAAGAAGGAAAGAGAATGGTTTTGTGACGAAAATGATGATTTGGTGTTTGCAGTTGCAGGAAAGGGTTTTGATTCCTTTGCTTTCTGAAAATCAATGCCAATTGGAAAAGGAAAAGTTGAGGTGAGTGATAATGTTCCGAAAGAAACAAACCATGAAGGGATTGAGCATTACATTAGTCACCATAACCAATCATGGTTTATAATGTTTGTAATTCCTTTTTCTCTCCCTAAACTCGCCCTGCTTATCAAAATTTCTCTCTCAATCTCGCAATGGGGTTTGGGATATATTTAGTAAAATTTATATAAGTTAAAATTTTAAAATATTCTAATTTTTTTTTTCTAAATCCCAAAATAGCATTGTTAAAGATAATCTTATCTAAAAAAACAAATATTTGATTAGTTAATATTTTGTATTTTAATTAATTTATTATGGTTTTGAAATTGCTGGAAATAACTTTATAACGAAAGGTTCGCTTTTTCTGTGGTTACTGTAGATAAGTTATCTACAGTAAGTTAATATGACGTCGTTTTGGGACGGAAATCATGATGTTTTTGAAATTTTAATTTTTTTTCAGATTATAATAATCTTTATATTTATAATTTTTTAAGTTTTCAATACCAAAACAATGTCGTTTTGAGAATAAATGTAGATAACTTATCTGCGTTAAATGCAGAAACTTTTTTCCCTATAAAAAACAAATAGTTGAGAAGTTTATATTTTAAATTTAAATTAACTTATCATGAAGCTTGAGGAGATACAATGTTATAAAACACGCATTAAACACTTGAGATTAAATTTGGATTAACTAAAATTATTTTACAAATCTTTAAATACTTGTTATTATAGTATTAAACTTTGAATGACCGCTGAAAAGGAAAAAAAAAAAACAACAAGAAAGATAGTAAATTAAAATCGGATCTTAAACATTTTGTGTTAAATGTAATTTGTTTTTTTAACTTGTACTCTCTGTAGAATATTCTAAACTAATTAAAATATGAGTTTTATAAGAGTTATATCGTAAGTAAAGTGATTGTGTAATGTTATAGAGATTCAATTTTTTTTTGTTTCAAAAGTTGTGGGCTCCACAAAATATTGAGTGTGTAAGAAACTTTTTGTGATTATATTAAATGACAAATACAAACCTCTTAAAATATTTATCTGGTCAGAATGTCCATTTCTGTATATTATTTACGAGTCAGTATGCATAATTCTTAATTAAGAAATTGCTTATGAGTTATATCTAAAAAAAATCTAATAGATTATATAGTTTTTATATATCAAATATAATGGTATCAAAATATCTATCAACTACTAAAGAAAAAATATAAAATAGAATTTTAAATTACAATTACGACTGTTACATGTTGATATGATCAATTATGATTGATAAAATCCACAATAACGACAGGATTCGTTATAGCGACAAATATTGTGACCATCAACAAAGTCAAAAATGCTTTGATATTTTTACTTTTATGTATGGCTGCACAATGCAAAGACAGCGTGGAAAATAGTGTTTATATAATAATATATTTTAATCTCGTGAAGCATTAGTTTTGAAGATCAATGATTCTTATTTGGTAAGAAATAAGTACATAAAAAATGTGTGAGTCATATGTGAGGCCTCCTGAGAAAAAAATTAAAAAAACAAATTTCATAAGCTATATATATATATATATATATATATATATATATATATATATATATATAAGAGATAATATAATATAAAAGCTCTAATCTTTTAGTTTTGATATAAAAAAAAATTATTCTCATGTTATATTATATAAATTTTTTCTCCTACACATCTTTCGATAATTATGTCACTTTTTTCTTTTATTTATTTATTTATTTTTTTTCAGGTGATGAAGTCCACAAATTTATCTCTATGACATGAGATAACTTATCTTCTTTAACATGATATTAATAAAACCCTAAAAAAAAAACTCCAAAACAAATGTGGCTTCCATCTGGCTTTGTTTCTTTCTCAATTTTTCTTGATGGTCTAATCTTTTTATTTTGGTCCAGCATTTGATGCAGACTTCTAGAACAGAAGCGTCCAAGCTCACGACTGCGACACATTTATTCCATATCTTACCTATAGAACATTGAACCTTTGAATGTTACCAGCTTTATTAATTTTGAGCAACTTTGGCCTTTTACAAAACTTTGAACATTCATAGCAATTGCCTCCATCATTTATAATGCCAATTTGAACCAGAATTGTCATAAATATACTTTGCTGTTTGCATTGAGTTATAAAAGTTATGAATATAATAGAATCATGATTAATGAGCATGTTTCTATACTCAGATATACTAAAGGAAAGAGAATCCCAAAAGGGAAACTCATACATTTATGATAGGGTTTTATAAGAGTTACGTTGTAGGAAAAGTGATTGTGTTATCTTATAAAAATTCGTTTTGCGTGCCAGAGTTTTTTTTTGCTGCGTGCCCCGCAAAATATTGTGTGTGCAGAAATTTTTTTATGTTCATGTTAAATAATAGATCATAAACCCTTTATGATATGGAAGAACCCCTATTTTTCCTTGTTCAATGTGGCAGGAGCATTGAATAAATTTTGGCTAAATAGGTATTATACTATGGAGAGGAGGCTATAGCAACAGAGGCACTTTCCGTGAGGAAAATGCCACATTTGTTTTTAGGCAACCCCGCAATCAACACCAAAAGTTAAAAGAAAAGGTTGTTTTTCTCTGTCTTCCCTAGACCCCACTTCTTCACTTTGCAACTGTATTTTTTTATTTTTATTTTTGTGCATGTTGCTTTGCATGGAGAATGTTGTTTTTCCAACTAAGTCACACATTTTCGTATCATTATTGGAATCTTAATAGCTAAGTCTCTGTAGCACTAAGCACACTATTATGGACCTTTATGAGTGTTCTAGGCTGTGCATATCTCGCAATCCCTTTGCTAAAAGTAATTGATTCCTTTTGTGTTTTCCTGGCCCACCCCATTCCCCTCCTGAGACCATATCGATGTTTACTTTCTCTTTAAATTATATTATTTTTTTGCTAAAATTTCAACATGATATAGTTTTGCATTCTTCCGTAAGTGGATTCATAGTTGTGTTCCACATTACCTTAAGCTTCTTTCTTACTTCACATTCATAAACACAATCAACAAAGGCTATACAAGAAGACTTAATTATTGGGTAGATCCACACAGCGCGTCAAAAACCAAATAGTCCATCTTGCACTTAGAATAAATGTTCTATGAGTCCTAGGTCGGAGAAACTAATGTGTACCCTTTTTTTTGTGTGTGGGTCTTTTGTGATTTACAAATAATTATAAAAAAATTTATTTCAATTTATAGTGATTCCATAGGAAGTCTAATACTTCATTTGAGGAAGGATGTGTTAAGCTAAAATTATAAAAAAAAAATAATAATTGCCCTATGAGATTCAATTCAGAGATCAAGCATTTTCCTTGTGTTCTGAAAGTTTTTATATAATCTAATTTGATCACAATTTTCTTGTTGGCTTGCATTATTGCCATTGGTTTGTGCTATACCGTTTCTAGAATGTGGAGTTATTGTTGGCAAACAATATGGGCTTTAGTAGAAGTTAACAAATTTGAACTGGCTAGTAGGAATTGAACCTACTAATTCGGGAAAGGAAACCATGTTTGAATTGAAATTGAGATCGTGCTGGGCGTTGAACTTTAGTTGAATAAAAAAAAGGGTTTTATAAGAGTTATGTCGTAAGAAAAGTGATTGTGTAATGTTATAGAGATTCGTTTTGCGTGCATTAATTTTTTTTTTTTTTTTTGCTTTAAAAAGTGTGGATCTCACAAAATGTTATGTGTATAGGAAAATTTTTGATGTCATATGATATGATAGATGTAAACCCCTAAAAAGAAAGCTCTACTTTCCACATTTTCAATTTGTTATGCCCCTTTTAGTAATAGTCAACAATGTTACTTGTATTATTATATAAGTATGTCTTTGCCGTAGAGAATTGGGATCCAATAGGGGTGTAGCTAGAGATATGCTCATAAAGAATGTCGTTTGCATTAGCAAATTATGTGCGGAAGTTCATTCAAGCCTACTTTTGTTGTACATTGAAATAGGAAGCATTAGGTGGGTCGATTGTTTGATTCCCGTGACAGTTTCTCTTTTATTCTTGCATAAATTGATCTAAGGTTTTTAATGTGCAGCTTGGTTAGGAGAATTCTGTTACATTGCTCAATAAACCAAGATAGAGATACTAGTCTAGATAAGGGCAAAATATTGTCTATCATTTAAAGGATGGTCCTTTAAGATCAATATAGTGTGTTTTTTTAAATTTTAAATTATAAACTTTTTTTTCACTCTCTTTTCCCTATAATTTGTTTCTTTATCTCTTTTAAAAAGATATAAGTATGTGTTCTTTAAAAGGATATATATTTTTTCCGATAAATAAATATGGACTGACTTATGATGAATTATGCCGTGCATACATTAAAGAAATGGGGATGCATGATGGATGTGGGGTGTGTGAGAGAGTTTCAGGGAGTTAATGAGATAAAAAATTGTGTGCAATGTAGATATTGAAGAAGCATGAGGTGTGTGATTAGGATGTGGGGTTAGTGACAAAAGTAATTATTTAAAAAGAGTGAAAAGATATTTTGTAATAATGATATGTGTTGGGTATCACTCATGCTTCATATTCTAATGATAATTTTTGTTGGCGGGATTGTAGAGAAAACCAACAGGGTCATGCTATTCGATGAGCGAGCAGAGTTTGGGAGCCGCCCTGTTAAGGGTGGGAAATAAATTCTTTGGTCCCTCTCTCTCTATGGGGATGCATTGTGTAACAGCTCGTTACGTACCAGTATTGTTAACATTAATTATGATATTAAGCGCAGTTACAATCACAACAGTTCATTTATAAAAATGAGAATAAACTTTTTCCGATTATTACGCGAACAGTAAAAGTATAAAAAGCGTAATAATAAAAAGCTGTGACCGTAACTGAAACACTAGCGGAAGACTTTCTTTAACTATTTATACACTTTATTTTATTACTTACAAGATACTAAGGGGTTCCCATAAACCCACTTAGTCAATTCCTCACTTTTACGTTTTTACCACTTAACCGGACTTTCTAATTTGTTTTTCTACGAACACAAAATAAAAATCCAAACTTAAACTCCAGATTATCTTTTTTCCTTATTCAATTACCTTTCTAACAAGCTATCACACACTCGATTCTGAGCTCGTGAGCTCCGGTTATCGCCGTTTGAAGTTGGACAAACAACATTGCCTACCAACTCCAAAACAGCCTAAAACCTACAATCTTCATGGAATAAACTGTACCTAACCGCCCAACCAATGGCTCTCAAATTTTTACACCATAAACTAGATATCTCAAACTTCGATTTTATATATCGTATGCTTAATTTGACCAAGTAACGAAGCGGGAATTAATTTCTTAAAACTATCTCAAATCTGCCAACTAAAACAGGACAGAACAGGGCAGTGTGTGACAACAGCCTCCATGGGCTGCGCACACCACCAATGATCCTAGGCTTTTGATACAACGTAGGGGACATCTTAAGCTTCAAAATGGCGTATGGCACGTCCCAATCGGACCACTATGGAGAGAGATACGCTCTTCCAAAGTTCACCCAAAAATTGCCAATTCTACAGAAAATTCGCCAGAGTTTCCTTTGTATTTCCTAAAATCCCCAAATTTGCATAACCTGTTTAACACCACTAATACACCTGAAATCCAGCAAAATCCAATGGGTGGCACACACAAGGCCCAACAACGCCTTGGGGCACTTACAACCCAATCCAATATACACTTAAAACATAACAATTTCATGCATAATACATAATACAGGTAATCATAAACTTACAATAGGCCTAAAGCCCTTCCATCATGCATTTTCATTCAAGAATGCATCAATTACAAAGTACTAAAGTTCATGGCCATTTTACAACAAAATGTATCAAGGCCTCAAATACAAGAAATGTGGCAATGGACAAGTCCCATGCTCACTCAAAATATACAGTTTATCCAAGGCATGAATATACCGTAATAAACAAGGTTTAGAACATAATCATGAACACTACAAAAGCATGGAAATCACATCATGCAATATGTTCATGACCTAAGTCTCAAAATACTAAATGGCATGTTATGTGCACTCCAAAGTCTCCTCCAAAATATCATGCAAGCTCACTGCACCACATGCAATCCGCTGTCCACTAAGTGGGCTTCTTGCCCGAAGCTCCTCCCGGCTCATAATGCCCTAAAATGTGGTCCCCCAAACACGGGGTGAGATATACAAATATATCTCAGTAAACCAAGGGCTCTGGAGGCTTCTCCACCCCATGGCTCACTCAATGTGCAAATATAACATCATATAATATGCATGACATACAATATTACCAACAACTGGAGACAAACCGAGAACATCCACAATTGGATTTACGTTCAAGGACTCCATCATATAACTCCCGAGACCTTCCTACGCCTCTCCCATGGTTGAGAAGACTCCATGGCAAAACCCAACTGGAACTCCTCATGAGCCCTATCCAGTGGAAGTCCCACGTTTGGATCATCCTGGTGTCGCTCCCAGAGTCGACCCCACGGCAAAACCCAACTGGAATCCCCAACGGAATTATCCAGCGGATGTCCAAACCAACACACGTTAACTGGCCAGTGACCAAACAATTTCACACATAACAAGCAATATGGCATGAAAGCACATAATCACACAATGCCATAAACACAAAATCCAACCACAACCTTCCACTAGGTGTGGTGGAGCACACAAGAGATTAAACCCCAGTTTCAAGGGTTTACCTCAACACTAACAATTCCGTTCCACACGTACGTTCCAAATCAATCCTCCACAATCACGTCTGTGTGAGGCACCCTACAAAGATCAACAATTTTTCACATTATACAAAACCTCAAATTTCATGAAATTTCCCAAATTTTTTCTAAGTTAAAATTTCACTTTTTCACCAAAATTTATCATAGCATTTCTAGCTTACAAGCATCATTCTAAGTCATTTTCATCTAATAGCATTTTTCCATTTGGGCTCTCTATCATCACAGATCTAAGATTAAAGACTTAGTGCATAAATTTCTAGATCTATAAAATCAACCGTAAAAACACTACAAATATACTCACAATCTATGGTAGACACACCACCAAGGCTTCACCAACCCAAGGAAGATCCAAAAACTTCAAAAACACCAAGAACACCCAAGAACTCAGATCTGCCCTTGCTCCAAAACGTCCCAAGGAGGTGATTTCAAGGCTTGGGAGTATCACCAATGGCTTTAGAAGGTGCTTTACAATAAATTTCAACACCAAAATCAAAGGATTTGGTGGAGAAAAGCTCAAATGGTGGAGAGGAAGAGAAATGGGTTTGTTTGAATGAAATGGGAAGAAGGCCACGGCAGGGAAGAAGAGAAAAGAAGAAAGAAAGGCGTGGGGGTGTGGGAAACTTAAGTGATTTCGATCACGCGGGTCCCACACGCGATTTAACTTTAATCCAAACACTAATTCTGATCACAAATTCTTAATCTACTTATTTTTCTGGTTCATGACATATTTTTATTTCCTAAAAATATTGATAAAAATTTCACACTTATCGGTACACTCATACCGCAGTATTTTACACTAAAAAGTCACTATTCATCAATTTTTCACAAATTTGCCTATTCACTCAATTTTTTGCCCTGAGTCCGTTTCCAGCATTATTTTTGTCATATGAAATCTCTAACTCAATTTTTATGCCTCAGAATACGTGGCTGGTCAATTACCATTTTGTCCTTTTTGCCCATTTTGGCCATAATTCTCGGATTTTCACTAATCCATCAATTTTAATTCCACATTAATATTTCAAAATATATGTTTAACTTTATGAGGTGTTATACATTGGTCCTGGACCACTATATATTTGCTCGTTATGGGTGTGGGGATAGCCTAAATTCAAGGAGGCCTTATATTATTGTGAGTCTCATATTTATTTTATTTTATTTCTTTTTTAGTAATTTGGGTTTGCGCTCATAAAATACCGTTATTTAGAGTTTCTAAGTTTATTTATATTCGTCTTATAAACTGAGTATTTTGTAACAGAGTGTGGTGAAATGAATACAGTACAGATTGATGGACTTAGCTCATATTGAATGAATAAGAATAAATGTGTCCCCACTTTTTTTTTCTAGTATCTCTTGTTACGAATGTATATTCTCATTGAAGTGAATAGTTCAATCATTACACCACCTATTTATACGTAATGCATAAAGCCTATGCACACAGTAAGCTATCAGCATACAACAGAAAATGCAACAGCATTACAGAAAACTATAACTGCATTCCGTGATTAGTGGGGCTGTTGAAACTGATTTCAATATATCAGTTATTAGTTGCAGTAGCTTCTAACTTCTCCACGTCAGCCTCTTCATTCTGTAACACCCCCCCACAAGCTGGACGGTGGATGTCACGAAGGCCAAGCTTGGAGATTATCGAAGAGAAAGAAGAAGGGTGAAGAGCCTTAGTAAAGACGTCAGCCAACTGGTTCGAAGAATCCACAGGGAACAGCTTCAACAAACCAGCCTGGAGTTTTTCACGAGTAACATGGATATCAATTTCAATATGTTTCGAGCGTTCATGGAGAGTTGGGTTTTTAGCAAGATAAATGGCAGAGACATTATCACAGTAAACAGAAGCAGCCTGAGATAAGGGAACATGCAAATCATGAAGTAAGTAACTGATCCATTGAAGCTCACATGTCAAGGAACCAAGAGCTCTATACTCAGCTTCACTAGAAGAACGAGAAACAGTAGATTGCTTTTTAGAACGCCAAGAAATCAATGAAGATCCAAGGAAAACACACATCCCTAAAACTGACCTTCGTGTATCCGGACAACAGGCCCAATCGGAATCTGTGAAGCCACTGAGTAGTAGGGAATTGGAAGCAGGAAAGAAGAGTCCCAGCGAAGGAGAGCCTTTAATATATCTCAGAACCCGTTGAGCAACCAGCATATGATCAGAAGTGGGAGACCCGACAAACTGACTTAGTTGTTGAATAGAAAAAGAAATATCTGGTCGCATAGTTGTTAAGTATAACAATCTACCAATGAGCCGATGAAAGGATAATGCTTCGGGTTCAGTAAGAACAGAACCATGAGTGTGAGACAAATGGAGAGAAGGAATCATGGGTGTAGGAGATGGTTTGGCCCCCAACAAACCACTATCAGATAGAATTTCTAATGCATATTTCCGCTGATTCACAGTCATACCAGCTTTGGAACGAGAAATTTCCAATCCCAGAAAGTATCTTAAACAACCCAGATCCTTTATACGAAACTTAGCATCCAAAGCTGCCTTAACCCGTTGGATTTCAGATTGGTCATCCCCTGCCAAAACAACATCATTGACGTAGACCAGTAAAGTTGTAAAAGAAGTATCAGTGTGGCGGACAAACAAAGAGTGATCAGCCATGGAATATATGTAACCAAGATCAAGAAGGGCAGTGGAAAGTTTAGAATGCCACTTCCTACTAGCCTGCTTAAGGCCATAAATGGATTTTCTGAGCTTACACACCTTACCAGGAGAAGAAGTAAAACCTTGAGGCATGGACATATAAACTTCTTCGTGTAAATCTCCATGGAGAAAAGCATTATTCACATCGAGTTGTTCAACAAACCAGTGGCGAGCAGTAGCAATTGAAAGCAATATGCGAATGGTAGTCATCTTAGCTACCGGGATGAAAGTATCAAAGTAATCCACCCCTTCAAGTTGGGTGTAACCCTTAGCAACCAATCGTGCTTTACATCGCTCAATGGATCCATCAGCTTTATATTTCACTTTATAAACCCATTTACAACCAATGGTATGGTTCCCAGGGGGAAGAGAAACCAAGTCCCACGTATGATTGAGTTCCAAGGCAGAAATCTCAGCTGCCATGGCATGCTGCTAGCAAGGAAGCTGGGATGCCTCTTTGTATGATTTTGGTTCTGTTATAGTGGTGACATTGAGGCAAAATTGGGTGTATGTAGGGGAACAGGAATCATATGATAAAACAGAAGAAAGAGGATAAGGTGTACCTGAGGAAGATTGGTTGCTGGAAACAACATTATTGCAGTGGAAATCAAGAAGGTATCCTGGAAGCTTTCGATTACGAGAAGACCTGCGAGTAGGGATGGGAGGACAAGGATTATGAACAGGAACAGTACTAACACATGGCTCAGGTTCAAAAGCAGGTGTAGGGAGAAGTGCAGGTCTAGGGAATATGTCATCAAAGGAATCTTGAGAAGAGGTTGGAAGGATAGGTGAAATGGGAGTGGGAATATTTGTAAAAGGAAAAACCAATTCATAGAACTTGACATTTCTGGATAAGAAAATGCGTTGAGAAGATAATTCAAGTAGAATATGACTTTGGTACCTTCCTGAAAACCAAGGAAAATGCATTTGTGGGCCCTAGGGGCAAATTTGGATCTATGAGATTGTAAGGTGGATGCATAAGAAAGGCAACCAAAAGTTCTAAGATTGTCAAATGAAGGTGGTTTTTGGTATAAATTTTCATAAGGGGTGCTATATGATAAAAAAGGAGTGCAAAGTCTGTTTATTATGTGTGTAGATTGTGAAAGGGCATATCACCAGTAAGGTTGAGGAACTTTTGATTGAAAAATTAGAGCACGGGTGACATTCATAAGGTGTTGGTGTTTCCTCTCAAAATCCCATTTTGTTGAGGTGTTTCTACACATGTAGTTTGATGTAGAATTCCTTTATTTTTGAAAAAATCATGCATTAGAAACTCGGGTCCATTATCAGTGCGGATAATTTTTACTGTGGTTTGGAACTGATTTTCATGAAAGATTATAAAATGTTTAATGGATGCCCGAACATCATATTTATGTTTAAGAAATACTAGCCAAGTGTAGCGTGAGTAATCATTAATAATTGATAGAAAATATCGATGGCCATGTATGGAAATTACAGAAGCAGGTCCCCATATATCCATATGCAACAATTCAAAAGGACGACTTGATTGACTAATACTGGAGGGAAATGATAATTTTTGTTTCCTAGCATAGTGACAAATGTCACAAGGTGATATAGGCTTATATGGAATGATAGAAAATTTAGAAGACATGTGTTTTAAAGAGGTTGGGGATATATGGCCTAGTCTTAGGTGCCAAAGTATGTCATCACTACTGCCAGTCTTAATGCTAGAATGACAGGAAGCATTGTTATTGAGAATGGTTGTATCATGTATTGGAGAAGCATCCAGGATGTAGAGACCTCCATGTTGTTTAGCTGTACCAATCTTCCTCCTGGTAGGTTCCTGTTTGATATAGCACTGGTTGTTAAAAAAAGTCAAATAGCAAGGTAAACTTGAAAGAAGCTTGTTTACAGAAATCAAATTCACACAGAATTGGGGCACATACAGAACATCATACAAAATCAAATCATCAGAGAAGTAAATATTCCCTGCATAAGAAGCCATAACCTTCGAACCATCTGGTAAGTTAATGGAGACTGGATTTATTTTATGGAATGAGGTAAGACTATGACATGAACAAGTAATGTGATCAGTTGCGCCAGTATCAAGGATCCAACGCAACTGTCTACCTGTTAGTTCATTAGTGTCAACACTCAATGTGGAACTTTGAACAAGGTTAGCATGAGCAGAATCCTTTGTGGACTGCAAAGCTTGCATCAAATCATGAAACTGCTTGGATGAGAGAGTGACAGCTGAAGAATCATTATTATTGACTACAGTTGATCCCTCATTACAGTTGGTGTGAACCATTGTATTTGCAACTTGAGCCTTCTTTGGTTTATAACCTGGAGGAAAACCATAAAATAACAGGTTTCCACAGTGTGATTGGTCATCTTGCAATGCACACAGGATTTTGAATCTCGACCACGCCCCCTGCCTCCACCATATGGAAAACGTCCACGACCTCTACTTGAAGCCAAACCTCTTCTGTTATCATCAGTTTCATTAAAGAAAACTTTGGAACTTTCATCTGATGTGGAATTGAAGTTGAATTCCCTTTCTTGTTGTGAAAGTAAAGAAAAAACTTTATTAACATCAGGAAGAGGATTCAGGAGCATGACTTGGGATCGAACTTGAACATATTGATCATTTAAACCCTTTAAAAATCGAATTGTGTAGTCGTGATCTCTTCTAGTTCGAAACTCAGCAAGAGCAGGGCAGGTACACAGAATGTCACATTTGCGTGAAGGAAAAAGGCCTTAGGTTATCAAGTTCATCACACAAACCTTTCAAATTGGTGAAATAGTCAGCAATAGTTCGATCTCCCTGTCTCAGCTTATATACATCTTCTTGCAGATCAGAAATTCTAAACATATCTGCTTGGGAGAATCGTTCCTTCAAGTCTTTCCATGCCTCACTTGCATGATCTATCCAAAGAATGGATTGAAGAACAGATGTGGAGATGGAGCGGTGGATCCAACCTAACACAGTGGTGTTGCGGCGCTGCCAAGCATTATAAGAATCATCCATTTCTGGTGGCGGTGGAAGGCTTCCATCAATGAAACCAGTTTTATTCTTTGATAGTAGCGCCATAAACATAGCTCTAGACCACATGTGGTAATTCTTTCCATCAAGTGATGTGGAAACTAGGATCTGTGAGGGATTTTCGTTGGGATGGAGATAATATGGATGTGAGGAGTTGGTAAGAAAATCAAAAGGCATACTTGGATTCGTCATTGAAGAATTCTTCAAGAAATGTATGAAGAAAGGTTAGAAAGAAAAAGCTCTGAATCAGAGCTTCTCGAGAAGCTCTGATACCATGTTATGAGTGTATATTCTCATTGAAATGAATAGTTCAATCATTACACCACCTATTTATACGTAATGCATAAAGCCTATACACACAGTAAGCTATCAGCATCCAACAGAATGAAAACAGAAAATGCAACAGCAATACAAAAAACTATAACTGCATTCCGTGATTAGTGGGGCTGTTGAAACTGATTTCAATATATCAGTTATTAGTTGCAGTAGCTTCTAACTTGTCCACGTCAGCCTCTTCATTCTGTAACATCTCTTCTTAATTTGCCATTATGTGTGTGTAATCGTTCGGTGCCAACATCATATTGTCTCGACAATTACATAAGTTAAGCTATGTATTTTTCTGTTGCAGAATGATCCAAAGGGAGTTAATTTCCCTCGCCTGTGCCTACACTGTTATTTGTAATTTTGTTGTTTTATGTTTCCTAATGTTAATTAAAAAAAAAAACCACTATTCTCGCATAATAACCTTGTATTGGTTATTATGAATAATTATAATGCCACTTACATCTAATTCGTTAAGGTCTGATTAATACTTACTTATGCTCATTATGAAACCAGATCGCTAGAGAGTCTCCACTTGTTGAATTCTTTTTTTTTTTTTTTTTGATAAACTCCACTTGTTGATTTACTTTCGATAAATCCTCAAATATTGCCCCATTTTGAAGAGAAGCCTTCACATAACCATTGGTATTATCGCCACGTAATCCAGATGTTAGAGGTTATAATTGTTCTGTCCTGAGGACAAAGATGTTCAACCTTTATCAGGTTGATTGGTCACTCTGGATCGTATAGCCTTGACTAGGGGTATCTATTAAGAAGATATCCCTATACCTAGCTTGATCACTGGAAAGAATATGACTGTGATGTTAGTGTGGTGAAAGTGGTAAATCATGTGTGTTGTATCATCGAGGAGCCCTCTTATTTATAGGGGATGCCTCTGGTTTGAATTGTGTAGCTGAGCTGTAATGGCGCGGGGGCCATTACAGCCTTGTCGGCCGTTACTAGGTGTAACGTACCGAGTGTTATGCCTCCATAATTATGGTCCGTTTCAGGTATTTATCAGGAGTAACGGACCGAGTTCTTCCGGGTTGATGTGATGGGCCTGTTAGTGTGGGCCTTCTTACCGGGTTGCTGAGGTAAGCCGACTTACGTGGGTCTTTATCCGGGTTCATAACACGGGTCCATAACAATAATTATGTAATTAGTCTATTGGAAATGCAAAATAGTGGATCCAAACGAACTGGACTAATCGAATAATAATCTGTAGGTATATAAAAAGAATTCAAAATAAGATTGACCAATAAAAATTCACTAATGCAAAGGGGGAAGGAATTTTATAGCAAGTGTTCATCTTCTTCTCTTCAAGCAAGGTGGATGATGATATAAAATAATCCAGAAAGGGAAAAGACATAAAAAACGACTAGGCGATGGAATATAAACACGGCAGCGGGAGAACCAAAGACCAATTCCTTTTCAAAAGGAGACCTTGTTTGTCGCTAAAGTTTAAGAAGATTTTGACTTGCCATCATATTAATCTACACTGTTATAAAGGGTTTTTTTTTCCAATTTGATCATATTTTTATTAGGAAAAATTATTTCTACCGCAAACTATGAAGTTATAGTATTTTAAGAATTTTACTTTCTTCTTATATGATGAATTTTACTATAATATTTTTTTTTTCAAACCCCAAAATAATATTATTTTGGATTATAGGTGATAATTCTCCTGCCATGTGAGAAATGTTAATCTTTTTTATTATTCCCAAAATCTGAATACAATTCATCTAAAATCAGTAAAAACAACAAAAAAAAAAAAAAAATATATCCACATTATGGCTTGTGGATACGATTGTTTCAACTTTTAAATTTTTATATTTTTAATTATTTTTTTCTCATAATCGAACAAGATTTTAAGAGCCAAACACGATAACAAAAAAAATCTCGTTTGCTATAATTTTTTTTTTAAACTTAAACAGGTCAAATTAGTGTAGAATATTGACAAAAGCACCTGTATTATTAACATTTTGCAAAAATTTCTCATGTTCAAAGCATATTTGGAAAGTTTTGACATACTGGAGCAGTCAAACGCATCATTTGATTTGACGCATTCAATCCCATCAACCATACCGATGCAACATGTGTCCACGTCAGTAAAGTGGAGAAGTTTATGTCACGTGACTTGATCCGATTAAGTCCCATCACATAAATTGGCGACACAAATCGCATCAAATAAATTGACGCCGTGTAATCACATCACACGAGTGACGGCATCACACGAGTGACGACATCACTATCGTCTATTAAATAGACCCCACGTGTCAGTCGCGTCATATATATTGACGGCTCTCTTTTCTTATACTCACAATACACCTCCTTCTTATGCGTTTTCATTTTTTCACTCTCTCTCTCTCTGGAATTTTTCTCTTCCTTCATTCTATAATTCCTCTCCCTCTCTCCCTAAAAGGTTGCCACTGCCTTTCTTCTCTCTGCTTCTACCTCCCATTTGTGCAGCTGCCCAGGTATGTTGTAGTGTTTTATTTATCTTAGTTTTCTTTTAATTTTTTATTTAATTTAGTTATTAGTTATTAAATTATTTGATAAGAATAAAAACCCTATTATAGAATACAATAAAAAAACCCTAGGTTAAATATCTACATCTTCATTATCAGATATTTTAATACCTGCATATTTGCGGTTTTCACACGGGACTCTATCCGTAACTGAAGATTGTAGATACAAGGTATGTTTTGATGATAACAAAGTGACAAAAAGAGAAGTGCATTGATCAATAGCAAAAAGCATCAACCATATATGAATATTGAAGATGTATGATGTAGCCACACAAGAAGAGTGATGTCATATCAAAGTGGCAAGATCATTGGATCAAGAGCAACACCAAGATCAAAGACAACTAACCATGGACAACATCTAAGAGAAGCACAATATCATAACCATGGTGAAAAATGATCAAAACCAACAAAGTGTCAAGCATTGTCATATCCAACAAGCCAAAGCATCAAGTTCAAGAAAAGATCCAAGACACAAGACATAAAGCTAAGTCTAAAATCATATTTGGAATATATCTTTAGGACTTAGAATATATGTGAGGGTATATGGTAGATTGCATTGCATGAGCTCAAAGCTTTTATCAAAGTAAATATGTTTTTCAAATTGCATAATCAAGATGTTTTTCAAACATGTTTTTCAAATCCATGGAAAAGATCGTTGACATATTTTATAAATTCAAAACATATTTATCAAGTCAAGATCTTTCACAAAAAGTAGTTGGAAGCAAGCTAGAACACATTTGAAGTTAAAGTTTGTTGCTTAATTTCGCTGCTGCCTTTGATACAATTTTTCGTATCTAAGATGATGGATTTGGATCTTATGTTCTTCATAAAAGTTGTAGATCTCTCTCTTATCTTTCCAACGAGACCAAGATCATATTAATCCGACAAGTATAACTCAAATTATAGTCAAAATACGAAACAATGTTCTTGTTGTCAAGTTGTGAATCAATTACCACTACGACAGATCTCAACGGCTATAAAACGGCTAAGTTTTCAAATGAGATCTCAACGGCTATAAAACGGCTAGTTTTTCAAATGAGATCCCAACGGCTATAACGGCTAGTTTTCCAACGGCTAGTTTTCCAACGGCTATAAACAGCTAGTTTTCTAACGGTTAGTTTTCCAACGGCTAGTTTTTAGAAACACTATATATGCATTCCCAATGACTCAAAAACATAAGAGCATTATTTCTACACACATTAAGCATACTTTGAGAGCTTCAACACTATCACTTGCATATTCTTTCATATATTTCAAAGATCAAATATATTTGAGCTCATATCTTGAAAATCCATATACCCATAGTGCTTCAAGTTGTATATCCACACTTTGAGAGTGTATATTCATTTTCAAATATTTCTCTTCTTGTATTCTTGAGTTGAAAGGGTTGTGAGACCCATTGTTTGAAAGGTCACCAAATTCCTAAGTAAATTTGGAGTGAAAAATTGTAAGGCATCAAGAGCCCGAAGTCTTGAAAGGTATCCAAGAACCCGAAGTCTTGGAAGATTGTAAAGGTTTGTCAAGCACCCGTGAAGCTTGACCATTAGTGAAAGAGTTGATCGAACGGCTTCAGTCTGGACGTAGGTCACAAGTGGTGGTGACCGAACCAGGATATATAGTGTTTGCAATTCTCTAAACTCTAAACTCTTTATTTCTAGCACTTTAATTGTTTCTTTGATATCTTGTATGTGCTAGTATAAGTTCTACAATTGTGATACATTATATGTTATGGATTGTTTGAATGCATTGATTAGCTTTTCATATGTCAAAGTGTGCTTGAAATGATTATTTAAAAACTAGAAGGGGGCTTTTGCGAAAATCTTGTAATACTCAATTCACCCCCCTCTTGAGTATGGAAGCCACATTCCTAACAAATTGTGATTTTAGTACCTGCACTTATTTTAATACCTGCATATTTGCGGTTTTCACACGGGACTCTATCCGTAACTGAAGATATTACCTGATTTTGTTGCAGCATCAACTTCTAACAGATCCTCCCATACAGATTCACAACAGACATACCTCGAACAATATACATTTATCTTTTTTCCCTTCGAAGCTTAAACCGCCTGTACTTATACTTTTACTACCATTGTAGTAAACGAACGCACAAAATTGATCCATTGCAATAGTATTTTTATGCAAATAAAATACACATTAATTCCTGGTATTATGACTTAAAATAGGCATGTGATTAATATAACATGATAAGATCCACATATGTGACTATGAACTATATAAATCACAAATTGTAACTGATAAAATGTGAACCCAAAATAAGAAAATAATTACTAAAAATACAAAGTAAAAAAAAAATCACAATACTATACTAAATAATCAAATGAACGACTACAGGGGTATATATATACAAAATATACAAAATACGGGTTTCGTATGTCTCAAAAAAAAAATTCACATGTGTATTTACTATTTCATTACCACGCTTGTCAATATACTTGCTCTCCTTTTTATACACGGGCAAAATATTTCCTTTTTATTCACGGGCGGAACTATTTTAGATTCTATGCGTACTTTGCTTTCCCTTTTATTCACAAGTGAACTATTTGAGATTCCACGCAGTATGGCTCTTTTGTCTTATTGCATCGGTGGATTGGGTCCTGCCAACGTACATGATGGCAATAAGTGATGAGTACCATCACATTTGGTGATGCGATTAGCCACATGGCGTCAATTAATTTGATGCGGTTAGTGCTGTCATCTTATGTGACGAGATTGAATCAGATAAAGCCACGTGACATGAAACTGCTCCACTTTGTTGACGTGGACAGAAGTCGCATCAGTATTATTGACAAAACTGAATGCGTCAAGTCAGGTGACGCATTTGAATATAGCAAAACTTTCCAAATGTGCTTTGAAAAAGAAATTTTTTTGTAGAATATTAGTAATATGATGTTTTTGCCATAGAATACTAAGGTATCTACTATCTACCCGATCCCTTTGTCATTATTAATGAACTAAGCCTGGGATCTACTAGCCAGTGTATATTACTAGGTATATACCAATGAGGGGGGTAGCCTTTGGTGACCAGAGGAGGTTGAATGAGGATATCCTCCAAGTTATACTAAAAAAAAGTATATACCAAATACCTTTGTCATTATTGTTGAGATATTCAAGTGTGATGAGTCCCACTGTAACATCCCGGACGCTGACGAGGGCGGGGAGTGATCGCCGGTGCGCAAGGGCACGGACAAGGAGCGGCTCCTGGCAGGCTTCCAGCGACATGGGTACATGAATGAATCGAATCAACACCCGAAAGAGAGGGATTCCAAAGACTGTGCTAGTATGGGACGGTACAGATGAGAATGACTTATAAGAATTAATTGGTACTACCTATACTAACAAGATGCATCTTCTTTTCGGTAGTCCGGAACGGAAGAACTCCATAGTTAAGCGTGCTTGACTTGGAGCAATTCTGGGATGGGTGACCTCCAGTGAAGTTTTCCCAGTTTCCCGGGAAGTGTGCGAGTGAGGAAAAAGCACACTGAAAAATCTCGTGTTAGTATGTGGGGATAGTCGTTAATTCTTGAAGCGACCGGGCGTTACACCCACATTGGTTGGTAATGAGCTAAGTGAAGAGTATATAAGTGGAAGGACCCATGAACCCAATGCCTTAAGATTTTGGGTTGAGATGTGGTGTCGGACCCACTTGGTGTATTTGATCCACTTAGCTCATTGGTGGTGGTCCTCCATCACGGGCTTCCCCTGGACCTAGCTGACAATGGTACCAGAGTGGTTTCAACCCAGGGACCTGGAGCTTGGTTGGAGACACAATGAGTACTTAATTTTAGGAGTACGAGAAGAGACTTCTGCTTGAGGGGGAGCGAGTACTGATTACACTCGCTGTGAAGGAACGAATATGAAGATCCCCTCTAATTAAGTCGAAAAAGGGGAGAATTGTTGGATTATTTCTCCTTAATTAGATACAAGTTCCAATGCATGGAAGAATGAAAAGGCTTCATGGGAAAATGAAAGGACTTCATGGGAGAATGAAGAGTTGTATTGAAATTCTCCACATTAAATGAAGAAGAATCTAGAGCTTTGAACATATCCCTCCTAGCCATCTATAAATAGAGGAAGAGAGGAGATCGACAATGTAAGATGAGATGGAAAATACCTCTAAAGAGAAGTTTGAGTGAGACCTCTTAAGGGAAGTTTGATATTACCACCATTGTAGGTGGTACTTGATTGTACTTCTAGTGAAAGACTAGGGATGTTTGATTGTTGTAACCCATTATTCTTATAGTGAAATTTTGATTCTGGACTAGTGTCTCGTGGGTTTTTATTTCTTCACATTGGAGAAGGTTTTTCCATGTTAAACAACTATGTTCTTCGCCATCTCTCTCCTCTTACATTTTATTGTTTCGCTTCCGCAATTGACTTGAGGGTCCAACTTAACCCAACAGTGGTATCAGAGCCGGGTTGTGCTTGAGCTAGCCTGGTGATTGGCTAGGAGGCGGGTTGAGTACTTCGGCCTCTAAGGTACTCGGTTGAGGGGGAACATACCAATATTGGGTTTCACACTTGAGTGAGAGATTGTTGAGATATTCAAATGTGATAAGACTCACATTGGTTGGTAATGATCTAAGTAAAGAGTATATGAGTGGAAGGACCCATAAATCCAATGCCTTAAGGTTTTGGGTTGAGATATGGTGTCAGACCCACTTGGTGTATTTGATTCACTTAGTTCATTGGTGGCGGTCCCCCACCACGGGCTTCCCCTGTACCTGCCAGACAATTATTAGTGAACTAAGCTTGGGACGTGATCTTATTATGACCCATTACATAAGATTTCTTTTGAAAAATACTAAAGAAAAAGCATTATGAACATCAAGAATTGCAAATAATGCCTTGCCAAAATTCCATCTCAAACTTGACGTTGATACTGAAAAAAAATGGCAAATCTTGGATAGGCTTAGCAATTGGCAGATTTTTTCTCAATCTGATCTCTCTAAATTTTTAAGGAAATAAAACTTGGACTTGTACTGGTAGAAAATATTAAAACAAGTACTTTATTAGCCAATCTCACACTTATAAATATTTTAAATTAAATTTCTATAATCATAATATAAAAATTAATCGATCATATCACATAAATTAAAAATACTTAGGGTAAGTTTTAAACCAAGTAAAAGTGATTACATTTTTAAAAAAATTTACTACTTAATAATATTTTTGGTACATAGATGTTAGAAACATTCAAGTTTAACTAGTAGTGAAACCCCACATCAGTTAAACATGAACCAACTAAGGACCATATAAGTACAAAAGACCCATAGACTTATAGCTTTAAAGTTTTGGATTGAGATGTAGTGTTAGCCATTTATAGTGGTTTGTCGCTTGGCTCATTGATGAAGGAATCCTGTGCAAAGTGTTTTGTGCTCTCGCATAACATTCTTAACTCTAGTATCTGAGCCAAAGAAAAGCAGAAGTTGCCCTTAGGGAGGAAGCATGATATTGGGCCTCACACTTAGGTGAGGATGCTAGAAATATTCAAGTGTGAGTAGTAGTAGTGAAATCCCGAATCAGTTAAATTTAAACCAGATCATATAAGTGCAAAAGAGCCTTATAAGATTTTTGGTTTTGGGCTCCCCCATACCATTCTCAACAATAGATACCACTTAATATGTATTGATATACAAGTTTAATAAATCATTTTTTTTGGTGAAAAGTTTAATAAATCATTTATCTATACCATAGTGTTACCTTTTAATTATTCCTAAAATAATATTAGTCTTTAAAAATGAATAAGTGGAAAGGATATAATAATAAAACATCCACATAATCATTTCCTTTAAATAACTAACTCTTTAGATAATTAAATAAAAAGTTCAATATTTTCAATATTTAAGCACTATAATAAACACTATTTTCTAAAACACAAAATTAAAAATTGTAAATTGAATGACACTGTTAAGATGCTAATAAAATTACACCAAATGAAATAAGAATAATTTATTTTCATCGAAATCAAAACGTTTTCAAACCCATTTTCCACCGTATATTTCTAAACAAAGAGCCTGCTCAGCCAATTAAAAAGTTCAACTCATAATGAGTTGTATAAGCCCATTTTAACAGTCTTCACGCCATATTTTGAGAATATTTCGATATCATCAATATCCATGTTTGGAATGCTAAAATCTCGAGAAGGTTGATACAAAAATATATATTAAAGTATTTGTACTATATATACTTGAACAGGGAAGGTTATAGTTACAATTTTTTTTTTACAATCTCTTACAACAATATCTTATCACCGTTGATTTCCGCCAATCAACGGTTATGATTTTAGCAAATTAAACTCGTTAATTAATTATTAATTCATAATAATTGAATACCAAATACTACATTTAGAAAAAAAATTCTGCCTTATTTTTAGCTCATTTTTACTAATTAATGTTTATGATTATTCTTTATATTGAACATCTACTATTTTGGCTCTTTGACCAGATTGGTACCTTTTGGGTTTAAATATACGAATTTGGTATCTGAAGGGGAGAAATTACCGTATGGGGTCGTTAAGTGCCGCGAGGGGGTTCTAGCGTATGTCAATGACGCTGCCCATTTCCTGCGGCACTCTTGTGATTTGTTTCCGGAATAAGTGCCGCCCCCGGTCCCCCACGAGACTCAATGACGCTCCCCACTCCAAGCGGCACTATTGTCAGATTCACGGAAAATAAAAATTGATTTTAATCAAACAAGTGCCGCACACTACCCCTTGCGGCAATAATTGAAGTTGAAAATTGAAATAAGTGAAGTGAAAATTGAAGCGAAACGCTGAGCCTTTTCCCTTTTCCTTATTTTTTTATCTTTTCCTTATTTTTTTATCTTCTGGCCTCAAGCTTCTTCTCCCTTTTCCCTTTTCCTTATTTTTTTATCTTCTGGCCTCAAGCTTTCTCCCTTTTCCCTTCTGATTCTTCTCTGCATCTCGCTTCTACAAATTTTCACCATAAATAATAGTGATAGCCTGGGAAAGGAAGTGAAGGGGGATTATTCACAGGCTGCAGTGTGTGAGTGGGAAAAGGTAAAAGGGGTCAAGGGCTTGAGAGGGACAACATTGTTAGGTTACTCATTCATTCCGCCACCATTCGTTCATCGGAGCCACCTTCGCCGTCAACCACCTCCTTCGCCGTCAACCACCAGCAGACGAGGCCCTCTATCACTTCGAATTTGGGTTTAGAGGAAACTGGATTTTGACTTGAAAACCCTAAAGTCTCTGTCACAGAATAATCACAGGTACTGCGTGTTTGGGATTTTCCTTTGATGTTTCTCACTTTAACATGTTCTAATTGAAGCGTCTTCAAACCACTGAAGGTTGCTTCTACAAAAGAATGCGTTTTTTTTTTCGGTAGTTAAAGAATTGCGTGTAGGTTCTGCTAAATTTAACTTCTTGTTATATATATAAGCATTGTGGTGTTGTGGTGTATATATATATATATATATATATATATATATATATAAGCACATCATTTTTATCGGAATGCTTGGTTTTGATTTCTATATTTGACTGATAAATTATTAGCTATACAAAGCCAAAAATTTCGTATGAATTTGAGTAGTGGGCTAAATTGGCTCCATTACTTCTAAATTCCTACATCTACAACTATATATGGCAATCAATTTTGTATATTCTGAAAATCTTTTTGTGTGTGGACTGTATGTCGTTTGATGTTTTTTTTTGGTATGCTGTTTGATTTTTAATTAGTGAACATAATTATTTTTCCATCTTGGTGCTATTTGTTTTCTATTTCGTTTAAAGTTTGTGTGGTTCACATAAAGTACAATAGATTAGCTCATGGGAAATACCATAATTTTTGGTGTGGCAATACAGTTTCACTGTTGCTTATGGAGTTTTTAGCAAAAACTTGTTGCTATTCCTATTGGTTGAGATTTTAAGATAACAAGTGCAACCCAAAATAGGAAGACAAAAAAAGCATAGAAAAAAATTGAGATCCATAGTGAAATTGTATTCCCATTTTGTTGAATTCAAAACTACTTATGTTATAAAATTAGACATCAAAAGGCCTTTGGCAAAAACGTATCACTTATCTTGGGAAGCAGTACAGTGACAAGAGAATGTAGTGTAGTTATCTTTGTCCTTTCATTTATATCAAACATAAGATCATAGGCTTCTCTTCAAGTTTATTTAGAAAATTTAGTAAGAACCAACACTTAAAGGGCCTAACCAACGGAAGGTTCTCACCGTGTCCCCGACATTGTTCTCCAAGGATGGTCCTTGGGTAGGCTAAATTTTATTTTATTTTTAATTTTCTTTTATGAATGCTTATTATGATATGCATGAATGTTTATTTTCCCAGTAAGTGCCTACTAGAATTCTGCAGTTTTTCTTCCCTTTAGAGTTTTGATATTGCCATTGAGTTCAATTACGCTGTAAACTTGGTCCATAATTGTAATGTGTTGCACTACAATCATGCTGACACTTAGGCAAATTCAGAATTCAGTTTCTGGGTATTGCCAATTAATTGTCTGTTTATTAAACATGAAGTAGCTGTTTGCCAAATGCTGAGCTATTTGTTAATTTGAGCTGCCAAATTGCTAATTTGATAATGAGGAGTGTCTTTTGAGATATTTGTTTTTTTTATTAATAAATTTTGCTAATGATAGGCATCATGTTCATCTTTTCTATGTAACACTTTCTTTCTTTATATATCTTTCTATGTGATAACAAGAATTGCGAACTACTTTCGTAAGGAGTGGTGGAAAATGATCTTGGCTCCAACTATGAACTATGTTCTGCCCATTGAGAGCTTTAAATCAGATCCTTGGCCCCAACTATGAACCATCTTCTCCTAATTAATAAGCTGCAGTTTCAATATCTGCTGGGCTATGAAGTAGTTTTTTTTATTTGGTTTTTAACTTTTCCTTAGTTAGCACATCTGGTCTACCTTGAGTTTTTAATATAATTGTGGAGAGTAATAATCTAATGGTTGAAGCATTGAATGTTTACACTTAGGTGGCTTTCATTTCTACATTAGCCTTCTTAGTGTTTTAGGTAATTCAAAACGTGCAGAAGGAATGATTGTTGTCAATGGTAATCGAAACAGCTATGTGTAACGTAATGATTGTGGTCAATGGTAACTGATTGCAATATTGAAATTTGTAATATATTTATATTGAAAAAATTGTAACTGATTGCAAATTGAATTGTAATGATTATGGTCTTATGGTGATTGATTTGTAGTAACAATTAATTATGGTAACCGATTGCTTGATTTATTTTAAATAATTTTAAATACATTTATTGACAAGCATATTAATATTAGAGACAATCAGGTTCAGCTTGGTGAATGAATTTGAATTCATTTTATTTGAGTATTGCAAACATCATAAATGTTGCGTGTTTAATTATATGGACTTTAATGAGTATTTTATAATCAGTGATGGCATCTGACGATTCTTCTGAGAGACGTCTTCACCCTGGTCCTCTCATAAATTCGGTATTGCACATGCAATCTATACACCGATCAGAGGTTGTCTGGATGGAGGACCCGAATTATAAATCTCTGAATGTCAGAAGTGGACGACTGGCGGGGTTGGATGTTATTCCAGAGCCCATTGTACCTTATTTACGTTGTGCCGGTTTTCTTGGCGCTGCTCGAATGGGTCGTATGGAGGTATTTGTGTGCTAAATATATTAATTTATTTACAAGTTATCAACCATAAATAATTTTGTGCATTTTGTTTATTATTTTACGGATTGCAGATTGACAGTGCATTAGTCACAGCTCTAGTCGAGCGATGGAGACCGGAGACCCATACATTTCATATGCAGCCGGGAGAGGTGACTATGACACTTCAGGATGTTGCAATGATCACAGGTCTTCCTACGGACGGTGAACCTGTTACTGGCATGTCTGAAACACGCGAGTTGAAGGCTTTGGTACCGCAACTACTTGGGAGGACCCCGAGTCCAGCTGATTTTAAGGGTGGTACTCTTAAGATGTCATGGTTGGATGCAAATTTTGCAAATGTTGAGGAATGGATGAATGATGAAGAGAATCTTCTCCGATTCACGCGAGCATACATATTACGCCTTATTGGAGGCTTTTTACTTGCAGATCACAGTGGTGGTAAGGTGCATCTCCGATATCTACCTTTTCTTAATGACTTGAAGGCATGTGGGCGATTTAGCTGGGGATCAACAGTGTTGGCCTTCCTTTATCGGGAGTTGTGCATAGCCACTTCACCTGATCGGATTGAAATATCTGGTGCATTGGTGGTGTTGCAGATGTGGGCTTGGGCTAGATTTTTTACCATCGCTCCCGATACTATTCCACCTCTCCTAGAGTTTGACGATAGAACACCTGTTGGTGTAAGGTATGTTAATCTTACATGTCAAGTTTCATTCTTATGTCTATTTTGTGGTATTTATTGTACATATATTATATTCTGCAGATGGACCGGTCATAAGACAATTTTTCATGATCTACCTTGGTATCGAGAGCGGTTTGATAGGATGACCGAGCAGGAGGTACTTCCAAAGTGCTCACCACGTCTTTCTTTTAATGATATATATTTATTTTTATTTTAATTTCTGTTATGATTTTGTCCACTGCTTTTTGTGTGCAGATTATATGGACTCCATACGAAGAGATTGATTTGCCAGATCATATTCAGCAAGTAAGTGATCGTTGGAGAGCAGTCACGCCAATGATATGTTTTCAGATTGTGGAGTACCATCAACCTGACCGTGTTTTGAGACAATTTGGGATGTGTCAGCATATACCTAAAAAATGCCTACAGCCGGAGAAGGTCCACCACTTGACATTGAGGGGAAAGACAGAGGTGCCGTGGCCTCGTCAAATGCAGCAGTTCGTACAACGATGGACTCAGAGAGATGATGAAATTCAGAATGCTCCACCTCATCCACATGATCGCATATTAGGGCCTAACTCAGAGTACATGATATGGTATAGAGGAATAACTAGACGATGGATCACCAGGAAGGCATGTCACTCGGGTTTATTGGTGAGTTGAGAGATTTCATTTATAACATTTATTAATGCCTTATAAGAATTATTGCAATCATTACATTGTATTTATCCCTTTGTATATGCAGACGGATCGTTTGCAACGTGTTCATTACATGTGTCAAACACGTGAGCCGATGCGAAGATTCAGAAAGTTATTGAGCATATGCTGAACATGCAGGCAGAGTATGATCGGGTATCATATCCTGGTGAGGCAGCATCTACACCAACGCAGTTATCATCACAACCCATTGTGGTTGGTGATTGGATACCTCGCACGTGGAAGGAAAGGAAGGGCTTAGCACTTCATAGACCTCAAATT
>JAVKPL010009624.1:0-38008 GCA_032173675.1 Gastrolobium villosum
AGATATAAAACGGTTGAAGAAAAATAATAATAATAATAATAATAATATATATATATATATATAAATACAAGTAAAAAAAAAGGACAAGAAGAAGTGGGGGCAATGAAAGAGAAAATGATTAAAAAGAGATCATCTGAAATATAGGAATAACAACGGTCTATCCCTCCACCATACTTATACCTTTTCTCCATTTTGTTATTTTATTTCTTCCTGAGCACAAAATTTTCAAGACTAGAACTGCATTCAAACTCAACAAATTCAATCTAAGATGCCTTTTGGACTATATTCAATGTCCACTCTGTCATTTTTTTTCCTTCAAAATATAACTCAAAACAGTTCTTAATTAACTACAATATGGCAGCAAGTTTTTGTTCTTTTCTAGAATTTGTGCTTATGATGTTTTTGTGAATATACAGGACAACGATGTTGATATGTACGTTAATGGGCATGACCATTGCCTTCAACATATACGCAGCATAGACAGGTAAGAAAAAAAGGAAAAGAAAAACGTACACTCACTATATGAGCTTTAATTTCATGAATGAAACTGTTCAATACTTTTCTCGGATTTGGATCCTCTCACGTTGAAGAGTGGTCATGTTATTTGATCACAACCAGTTATTTAAAAATCATACATTTTTTTCTCTTTTATCTCATCATTAATGAGTAGTTGTAAGCTATTGTTGAGCATCCTTAAGGGACTCGAGTTTGAACCCCAGCGGCCGCAATATTGAAAATATTTTAAAGGGATGGTTTGGTTAAGTGGTAAGCATGTTTACCGTGATGTCCAAGGTCCTGGCTTCGACTCGGCCTCTCCGCAAAAGCGGGGATAAGGCTTGACTCGTATGTCCTTCCCCAAACACTCACGAGTGGGTATTGAACTGGGTCGGCCCTTTATTAATGAGTAGTTGTAAGCTATTGTTGAGCATCCTTAAGGGACTCGAGTTTGAACCCCAGCGGCCGCAATATTGAAAATATTTTGAAGGGCCGGCTTGGCTAAGTGGTAAGCATGCTTACCGTGATGTCCAAAGTCCCGGCTTCAACTCGGCCTCTCCGCAAAAGCGGGGGTAAGGCTTGACTCGTATGTCCTTCCCTAGACACTCACGAGTGGGTATTGAACTGGGTCAGCCCTTTATTAATGAGTAGTTGTAATCAAATAACATGACCACGTGACCACTTTTACACACGTGAGAGAATCCAAATCCACTTTCTTTCTCGTACCAATATATAACAATGTGATCAAAATGCAGCCCACTTCTGTATTTAACTAGTGGAGCGGGCTCAAAGGCATGGAGGGGTGACATTAAACCCACAAACTCTGATGTTGTGAGATTCTTTTATGATGGTCAAGGTTTCATGTCTGTTCAAATGACTGAAAATGATGCAATATTTGCTTTCTACAATGTCTTTGGTGAGAGAATACACCATTGGAAACTGTCGAAATCCTCAATGCATTCCTCTGCATAAATATGTACAATAGACGCACAACAAAATATGTACAGAATTTTATGTAGCCATATTTGTACATAACCCTATTTGTACATAACATCTATGTTGTTACCTCTTTCACTAATGATTTATAAAAAGTATATATATATTATAGGTTTCCATCCTATCATTTAACATTACCGTAAAAAATTTCCTACACACACAACATTTTGCGGGGCCCGCATGTTTTAAAAAAAAAATCTGGCACGCAAAACGAATCTCTATAATATTACACAATCACTTTTCCTACGACATAACTCTTATAAAACTCATATATTATATATATATATATATATATATATATATATATATATATATATATATATATATAACCGTTTTTGCTATATTTTATTATTAATTATTAGTAGGAAAATACTAAAGTCTAGAAAATTGTTTTCCTAATAGGACATGAAAAAATATCGTAAGGCAAGTTACTTGCAATTGTGAGGTAGTTATTTTTGCTTTATTCATTTTTATTGAATTTGATGATACTCTTGTTTATTTATTTTGTCATTGATTTTAGTATTACACTCGTAATTCCTTTCTTATTAGTTTTTATTAAATTGTTAAAAAAATATTTTATTTAATTTATCAAATTGTTCCTCTTGGATTGGTGCTAATGAGAGTGATGAGCTAATTAATGGTTTAAGGATGTTAGATAATAGAGGTCAGTTATAATAATAATAATAATAATAATTATTATTATTATTATTATTATTATTATTATTATTATTTGTGAAGAACGCACATAAGATCACATGGAATAGAGAGTTAGAAGAACAGAAAGCAAGAATTAAGAATGAATCATTTCCTGTCTTATTACAAATAATCCTTTCAAATTATTACAACTTAAACATAAATACTCGACATTTTCTTTGTTATTGTCGCGTATATCTTCATAAAATTAAATCTTCTGCTTACAAGTATTAAAAAAATCTAAAAGTCTTAATTACGGTATATTCTTCTCATATATCAATTTCATGTGAATCATGATTTTCGCAAGAGAACTTTTTATTAAATATAAAAATGCATAAGGCAAATTGACATAAAGAAATCCATACAAATATTCATTTTAGACACAACGGACCCTTATCTCCACAATCGGCCCCTACAGTTACGAAACTCTGGACAATGACATTAAATCTGTTATCGATTCGATTTATTAAAAAAAATATAAATTTCAAATATTTTAATATAAAAAATAATAAGTTATACATCATTATCCAATAAAAAATCAATCAAATATATAATATTTGTGATACTGATGCTTTAGGTTCAATAGACGATATCTCTAACTATGAATCAAATCAAATTCGTTGCGTCTTACATAACTAAGATAATAACCAGTGTTATATGTAGATAACTTATATAACTCAATAAGTAACAGATCACTCAAATATTCCAAAAGGAAACAAACATTTGTGTGTGAGAGTAAAAAAAGAAAGAAATCAAATGATGAAAACAAACTTTTTTTTTTATGAACCGGGGCCAGGTCACACCGATTCCATTACATGACCAATCGAATCGATTATTTACCGATTTTTGAATCGACCCGAGCAAGTCAATTCCATTTTTATACCATTAGTCGAGTATAGTGATGTAAGTCATGTAACAATTATTCATACAACTACAATTTAAACACTATTTTAATTGATTTAATGTTTTTGTAGTAGAAAAACACTTCTCCATCACACTCACATAAAAGTACGTGAGTCAGAGTAAAAAAAAAAAAAATTAAGTGAAATCCACTTACTTTTTTATATAAGTGTAGCCGATAAATTTTTTCTGTACCAAAACTAAAAATATTTTTCCCTATTTTAATTCTAACTTATGACAAATATTATTTTGAAGTTAATAAAAATCATAAAAATAAGCCATAATAAAGGATGTATATATATCCTTTTACCAAAAAAAAAAAAAAAAAGGATGTATATATACATAAGGATGTATTTTTAAGTTAATAAAACAAATTTTTTAACATATTATTTCGATCAACCGGTAATAAATAAAAAATATTATTCATCTATACATACACATGACATGAATGAAGATGAAGGAACTAACGTGTTGGCTCAGCACAGCTATTCTGTCGTTGAGGATCCTTCATTACTTTGACTTGGAACTGGTTTGGTTCTTCTCGGTCTCAGCCACCACTTCTTGTGGCTTTTTGTTTTTGGGTCTTTTTTTATAAAGTAAGCTCTTCCTCATAATGATGTTTACTTGTATTCTTATGTAATAATTTATTTAGAAAGTTCTGTTTGGATATTTAGCTTAGAAATTATGTGTTATTTGAAATCTCAATCCCACCTCTGAATTTCTACCTACCCCAACATTAACTGTTTTTAGTTTCGTTAAGATTTTGTGAAAAATGAACTGGATTTAGTTTTGAAATTATATAAAATTATGTTTTGATTAAAAGCCCATATACTGTTTGATATATGTTCTGAACCAAATTGGACAAGCGTGTTGAACTTGAATGCATTGGCAGTCAAATTACCTTGCTGCAATTTCCAATCATCAGTGCTATTTGATTCGCGGGTTTAATGAATTTTTATTTATTTTTTCTTTTCATAGGCCTTTTACGGAGATGCAAACGTGTATTAATGGCATTTACAAAATTTGTTTTGGTGTATTAATATTTTACAGCTAAATATTTCCTTTGCCTCCAGACAAGGATTTTTCCAAACGATGGAAATTGAATTTGAATTCTCATGCATTTCAAATTATCTGAAAATTTGAAATTCTCCATCCGATCACTGCATTAAGGAAACAGCTAGATATGTCCAAGGATATTCCTCTTCTAACAGGGTTTGCTTCCATTATAGAGAAGGGGAATGTAATCTACATAACCCAACCTGAAGATTATTTTGGTAATTTACTCTTAGTATTAGTGTATTTCCATTAGTGGGAAGTGGGAACAAAATAGTTTTGGAAGTTAGAAGATTAAAGGATGGTGCAAACTTTTCATTTAGACATTGTTAATTATTGCTTTTTTATATTTCAATGTTACTCTGAGATAAGACTTGTATTCTTTTCGTCCTTTTCTCTTAAGCACTAATGGTTCTATCATATCATATATGAATGTTCTGATACACATCTTCACTCTTTACTTCTAATTTTATGGATTGATCTTTTGTTCTAAACCTCTGCTTCGACTTATTATTTTCCCCTTCTTTTCCAATCCATTGTATCTTCAGTTAGTGCTCATGGAGCCGATATGTGAGTCGACCAAGTCAGTAAGAGAAATACGGGGCTCAGACTCTTCTTCAAAGAAGGCAAAGGATCTGAACATTGAAGGATACCCAGTTGGGGGTTTGTCCATTGGAGGACATGAAACATGCATAATTTTTCCCACACTTAAAGTAGCCTTTGATATAGGTCGCTGCCCACCTCGAGCTGTTTCCCAAGACTTTCTTTTAATCTCCCATGCTCACATGGATCACATTGTTAGTCACTTCCTTTCATGCAAATGCGTGCATATTATTCAATTTTGGAATTTTAATTCACATATATTATAATATATTATAATATTGTTAAACCATTTGACTAATTTTTTGTTTTCCCTAAAAATTAACATATTACACATGCTTTATATAATATATGGCTGAATTAACTTGTTGTTGAACTTCCATTTTATGACATGCATTTACTTTTGACAGGGAGGACTACCAATGTATGTTGCCACACGTGGTTTGTATCGCATGAAGCCCCCAACGATTATTGTACCAATATCAGTAAAAGAGGATGTAGAGGCACTCTTTGAGATTCACAGGAAAATGGACCAATCGGAGCTTAAGCACAACCTGATTGGCATGGATGTAGGTAATTGTTGGTCTCAATCAAAATGCTGCACTACACATTTTAACTTCAAGTTTTTCCACTCATGTACAGTTGTTGCTATTTCATGGCTTTCTGCAGGAGAAGAATTTTATTTGAGAAAGGATCTTAAAGTAAAAGCTTTTCGGACTTACCATGTAATACCCAGCCAGGTAGTCAGCTAGCAACATATTTTTCTTTTGAGTCGCACGCTATTCAATATTATTACAGACTAGGTCCCTCTTTGAAAATTATTGTGGCTTTTGATTCTGTTACTTTTTAAGAGTGAAAGTCACAAATTGGAGTTTTTTAAATTGTTTTGATGATGCTATTCCCATTGACTTTTAAAAGCCTCATTTACTTTTAAGAAGCACTATAGTGGATGGTTTTTGAAGCTTTTATGGCTATACAAAATTATACAGAACCTTTATTTTCTCTTAAGTTCTTACTTATCCTTCCGCAGTTTAAACATGTATTTATTATAGTTTGTAATGTCTGTTCATGTTTTGTAATTTTAGATATATAAAGCAGTCTTGAAATGATATTTGACAAACATCCTTTTAATATCTGTGCAACTCACTGCACTTTTTTATCACATTGTCACCCATCAAAATTTCAAATGACCTTTAGCAACATGCTTATCATGGCACCTACAGCATTCCCATGTGGGGCTTAACTATTATGCATGTTTTTTGCAGGGTTATATACTTTACTCTGTAAGACAGAAACTTAAACCAGAGTATATCGGCCTTTCTGGAAATGAAATTAAGAATTTGAAGTTGTCTGGTGTGGAGGTCAGTCTTAATTATTGGAATAATAAATAATTTGACAAATTTACATCTGGACAATTTCACAATTTTCTGTCTGCGTCAACTAATTTTTGCACTTGTTAATTGGTAGTTTTCCATTTATTTGTTACTTGCATTTGATGGCGAGAAAGTAATGAACTTGCAGCAGGATGTAGAGTATTGACTATGGCCATGAAGGATGAATTAAATTTGTAGTCAACAGCTCAACATAATGTTTATGGGATTTAAGTTCATTTGATGACTACAATAAAGTTTATATAATTTAATTGTGGGTTTTATAATTCTCATGTTGAATGAGAGTTGAAATCTTATGTTGTAGAGATAAAAAATATGTGGGACCCATGTGTTAGAAAAAATTATATGTAAGATCCACGTCAGCACAGAAATCGAAGGATGTGTAGGAAAATTTGAATTCTTATGTTGAATGAGAATTATACAACCCTTTAATTGTTTTAGTCTCCTTTTCTTAAACTTTAGATCCTGTGCACTATATAATACTAAAAAATTGAACACATCTAACATTGGTACAATCCTTGCTGCACCAAGAAAATAAAATTGTCTGTTGTTGAGGATTTCTGCTTCTGATATGCTGAATCATATCATTCAAATTGAGCTTTATGTAAAATTGCTATTATTTAATTAATTATTGTTCGCAAGAAATTCATTTGTACCGTATATTTGCATTGAATTTTGGGATAGAAGTTCTAGTGGTCCAACTTTGATACCATTTGGTTTCACTACACATGCTCAACCAAGCTGGGTTGTTTGCAGATAACATACACTTTGACAGAACCAGAGATTGCTTTCACAGGAGACACCATGTCAGATTTCATAGTTGATGAAAATAACACTGATGTCTTGCGGGCTAGAGTTCTTGTATTGGAGGTGAACTACTTTATCCAATACTTTTGAAGCTATGAATTATTGATAGTTAACTTAAGAGCTTAGCTGGTATATATGTACATAATCCTTCCTGGAGTAGCAACATAATCCTTCCTGGAGCTTAGCTGGTATATATGTACAATGTCAAAAATGAGAGAGAGGAAATAGGATAAATGAATCTAATCAATTTTGCAGTAGCAACAAAATCAATTTGGAAGCGGCTTGTTCATGGAGTCGCGTCTCATAATAGACTTGCCACTGAAAACATCATTTTTTCTCATTCTGGTTAAATTTGTCGTAATTTCTTTCATGCTTCTTTGCTTTTTTGTTAGTATTCTTGGGTATCTTCTGTTAGAATATATTAAATATGATTAGATATGATTAGGTATGATTAGATATTATGTTAATATATTCTAACATCTTCAAAGCACAAGATTTGGACTTCTACACCTTTAATTTAGTCCCGTTGAAACCTCTCATTTACCTGGCTCAGATGCAAGGTACTTATATTAGAGGATAGCCTAGAATTTCTGAATATGTTGTTTCCCAAGATTCAACCTCTTGGTTCCGCACTTTACTTCTTAATTTAAATATCAATTATCAGGCTCAAATGAAGTTTTAAATTGATTTTCTTGGCAGCTGTTTCTTGTTCTGGTTTATTCATTTGTTGATCTTGCTGTGCTCCCATTTGACTTGCTTAAGGCCACTGTGGCCATTTTATATGATCGTGGTGTTGCTTGCTTTGATTTCTATTTCTGATTAGGCTTTTCCTTGGTGATTTATATTCTTAGTGAATTGGTGAATGGTAACCTTTTAACACATTTTCTGGAAGACTCATATGAATAGTGAATCCATCAAAGAGTAAGTCTTCATATAATTCCCCTATTTGATACCACTATGAATAGTATCAACTTAGCAGAAAGGCATGCTTGTAAATCCACACTTTAGTCAAGGAATAGTTTTACATTGTTCTGCCATGGTCCACATTTAACTGTTGGCTCTTCAAAGTTACATAATACAGGAACAAGGGATTACCTTGTTGACATTCAATTTACATAATCCATGATTTGGATCAATTTACAAATTTGTTTGAGCATCTAATCCATAATTCTTTCCTCTACAAAATACCGATTGTGAAAGGTACCTTGAACACCTTCATAATCAAATCACAAGCAAGCACCTCACTGTCCGTGCCTTTTGGATTTCAGATGCTTTGTTAATTTTATCTATTTACTCCATAATTTCAACGAGGCTTTATTTTGAGTCTTTGACCATTGTGTTCTCATTTTTTGTCATTGCTTTTTCTTACCCAAACATAAGCCTAGTTTTTCCCTGTTTATGTTGATGGTTGCTATTTTAGTTTTACAAACAATCTTATTTATTCTACTTTGTTCATATAGTGCACCTTTGTTAACAATTCAATTACTGTGGAACATGCCAAAGATTATGGACACACTCATCTGTCTGAGGTATGCTACCTGCTACAATTAATAGCACACAAAGTTTCGTGTAAATCTCAGTGGTTATATCATTTTTTTTTCTTCTAATGAATGTTCTTCAGATAATAAGTTATGCTGAGAGGTTACAGAACAAAGCAATCCTTTTGATTCATTTTTCAGCGCGTTACACAGTAGAGGTATGACCGGATGACATTATTGTTTTTGTCCCTAGAAAATGATACATCACCCCTCCCCATAGCCTTGGTCTTTACTGGGGATTTTTTTAATGTAGACCTGGTGCACCATTTTTAAGGTGCACCTTTTCCCAAAACAGAAAAAATTTCTTCCACTTAAATCCTTTTCTTCTTCTCAAATTCCCCCTCCGTCCCTTTTTTTTCCCATTTTAGGACAGAGACTTCAAAGTCCCGGTCCATATAAAATAAGCTCCTTTACTGGGATCCTGGGAAAAGGTTGATAAACCTCCCATTGTCGATTATGAATAGAAATAATGCTGACTGATTAGAGGAGCCATAGGATGATTAGGAAGGTTACTCTAAAATACTTGGAATAGGAGGGTTAGACATCTGTGTGCAGTATTTTGTATCTTCATTTTCTCATCTCTGATCTTGTATCCCATTGATACCGACCCAGAGATAGAGGTTTCTGTCAATAAACTTCCTATATACCAAACCAGTTCTATGAGTATAATAACTTGCTCCCTCCTGTTTGATGTGGAACAGGTTCCTTCCATGTTCCAAATAAAAACAATATTAAACTCATTTTTGGGATGCTTGCTTGTTAAGTTGTTATTAGCTTGTAAATATTAGTTTTCTCCAGTGATGTTCTTTCGTTGGGATACTAATGCACCTGCTGGTGCTTATGTTATTAGGAAATTCAACAAGCTATATGCGCGTTGCCTCCTTCTTTAGCTGGTCGAACTTTTGCACTTACTGAAGGTTTCTGAAAAGAAGAATGGAGTTTGGTTGATTGCATAAATGACTGATGGAGTTCTTTTTTCCCCCTCCATCCCCACCTGCAACTATTGGCCATAGGCAGAATGTAACATGATCATTGATGGCAAATGTGGGAGCAGTGGAATGCAAGGTGAAATCCACATTTCATGTACTATCTGCATGCTTCTCTGCGAGCCATTAGAGGACACTACGTTTCATTGTAAACTTTCTAGATAATCCACATTTTGCACATTTATATGGTATGTCCAAGTGCAACTCTCATTTTCCTTATTAATGATGTGTATGGAAATTAGAGATTTAATTTAGAGAAAATATGTTCCCGTGTGTTATCAAAGTTGCTCGGTGAGAAAAAGATTATGCACAATCTCATCATTTGATATCATTATTTGCATTATCCTTTGCGTCTCTCTATCTACTGAAGTTACTCATTAAATATATTTTACTTTCATTTGTTAGATGAGATATGTTTAGTTACACATATTTTACTTTCAAACGTTATATAAGATATGAGGTAAATAATTTTGCATTATAATTATTCCAAATTAGCTAGGCTCTGTTTGATTCCTGTTTTTAAAAACAGTTTTCTAGTTTTCAGAACAAAAAAACAAAAAAACTTATTTGGTAAACCGTTTTTGTAAAAAAAAAGTTTTAAAAATTGTAATTATTTTTTTATTTTTAGAATCAATTTTAGAGAACATGTTTGAGTTATTTTTGTTTTTTGTTTGGTTTTTAACTTTCAAAACAAAAAAAAAAACACAGTAAACAATTGTTTCCATCAGTGTTATTAAACCCGGACTGACCTGGCCGGGTCGGTCCGGTTGAAGCAACGGACCGGCCATGCATCAGAATCGGGGCGACCCGGTCCGACCCGGCCGATTTTTATGAAAATCGGTGACCCGGTTACAAAAAAAAAATTCCAATTTTTTTTTCAAAAAAAAAAAAATCATAATGGACATATTTAAATATTTTTTTACTTATTGACTTACATAAGTTATGTATTTACGGTACTAATATTATCTCAATTATACACTATGCAAGAAAAATTGATTTGATTTATAGTTAGATATGTTATTTTCTGAATCTAAAGTCCCATATCACGATCATTATATTTTTGTTTGATCCTTTATTGGATAATAATATGTGATTTATTATTTTTTATATCAAAATATTTGAGATTTTAATCATTTTTTTTAGATATTTGAGTATGTTTATAATTTTTTAATGTAAATTATAAAATTATATATAATTACCGGATGACCCAGTGCGGATCGGTTTTAATAACATTGATTTCCATAATTATTTTACAAAATAATTTTAAGAAAAAAAAAATCAAAACACCATCAAATAAATATACCCCTAGTCTTTGTTGGGTAAATTCACTCTTCTTTTGTTACCAAAAAAAAATGCTCTTCTTTCTCCAAGTTTTCAGCTATAGCCCATTTCTTATATTCCTGCCACCTCAAGGTTAAATCGGTTTGAAAAATAACATTGATTTCCATAATTATTTGACATTAGTAAGATGTGACTGGTTTATGAAGTTGATATGTTCTTTATGACTAAGCGAGCTATCCGTGCTGAGGTCAACATACTAAAGTTTGAGTACGCGAGTAAAAAGAGCCTAAAACTTGAGGGCAGCTTTTTTTAAGCATGTTGCCCTTTACCTCGTGAAAATAAGAAAAAATTTGATGCACTAGAGCTTTGAGCTTAGGGTAAGTGACCAAAATGTCACTGTTCACTAATTTTTTTACCTAAATGCCACGCGAACAGTCTTATTTCCCAATCTGTCACGGGGCAAGTTCGCTTCTGACACAGGCGAACTCGGTTTGCTGACGTGTCACATTTTTAGTGGATAACAAGTATCAAATTTAAAAAATAAAATAAAAAATAGAGGTCGCCTGGCATCCAGGCGAACTTAATAAAAATCACAGGTCGCCTGTGTCAGAAGCGAACTCTGACACCACTAGTTTCCTGACACGTCATCATGCATAGTTCGCCTGTGTCAGAAGCGACCTTGCATGCGTGGCAGTTTGGAAAAATAGTTCAAGAACGTGGCATTTAGGTAAATTTGTGTAGGAACAGTGGCACAATGGTCACTGTTCCTTTGAGCTTACTAATATTTCTTAAATAAATATTTTGAGCTTACTTGAATCCCGCGTAATTAAAATAAGTGTTTAAAATTTCTTTAGTCACTATAAATAAAATTATCTCCAATTTTTTTGCTACACTCACGTAGAGATGAGTGGATCCCATTAATCTTTTACCTCTTTCTTTTACAATAGCAGTCAATCACTCAATTACTTCCGAGAGACTCAGCACACTAATATTAACAACCCATCTTCTTCAAAGTTTTAAATTTATCACCTACACATTTTGAATTTTGTTTAGCCAAATATTGACGACCAATCTTAATTCTTGAAATCCACACTACAAGAATGCTCTTATCTATGCCTTCCACAAAACACATCACTGTAAAGACACTTGAACCCTAGTTATCTGCATCAACATACACTATTAACATTTATACCTTTCCTCCATTATGTTTTATGAATAGGCTGTGATCCGCATTACTTTGTTTGTATCCAAATTTCTTCATGACTAGACAGAACCTGCCAAACCAAGTTCTAGGTGATTGCTTGATGACGTATAGTGCTTTTTTTAATCTACTCACTTCATTTCCCTTCAAGTTGGCATGTTTGGCGCTTGGTGGAATTTTCATATATACTTCTTCTTCTAAGTCTCCATTTAAAAATGCATTCTTTACATCAAACTGCTTGAGTGGCCAGTCCATGTTAGCTGCTATAGAAATCAGAATACGAATTGTGTTCAGTTTTGCTACTGGTGCAAATGTATCTTGGTAATCAACCCCGTATTTTTGTGTGTATCCCTTAGCAAATGATCTGGCTTTGTATCTGTCAAGGCTGTCATTTTCTTTAAGCTTCACAGTAAACACTCATTTGCATCCAATTGGTTTCTTCTCGGTTGGTAAAGGAACCAGGTCCCACGTTGAGTTTTTTTGTAAGGCCTTCATTTCTACATTCATGGCTTCCTTCCAATTTGGATCATTCAAAGGATCCTGCACATTGTTAGGAACGAATATACTAGACAATTGATTAACAGATGCAATATATGATTCTGACAACCTATGATTGGACATGTAGTTACCAACGGGGTATTTGACCTTAGAGTTTGGATCTGTTTCATAAAGCTATTTTGGTACAACTTTATTTGGTCTTTGTGACACTCTAACAGGTAAGAAGACCATCTATGCTAGGAACCATTTGAAGAAATAGGAGTAGGATTAGTGTTTACCTCAGGTATGGATTCAGGAACATCCAGGGACGATGCCTCGTGGGATGGGTAACATCCGGTTCAGGAGTGTGTTGAAGAGTTATAATTTCTTCTCCAATAGTAGGTATCTCCCCCTGAGAAGAAGTAACATAATCTCCCCCTGAATAATATGGTTCCAATTCTCGAAAAGACACGTCCATGGTGACATGCATTTTGTAGAGAATGAGATCATAACACCTGTAACCTTTTTGAACATTAGAGTAACCCACAATACACATTTTTTAGCACAAGGATCCAATTTGTTTCCTAATACCTTGGGGATATGTACATACACCGTGCACCCAAAAACACGAGGCTCAAGGTTGGGAATGTGAGGAATGGAAAAATAAGATTCCAGTGTCTGTTGTGGAGTTTTAAAGTGAAGGGCGCTGGATGAGGTAGGCAGCAGAACCAACAGCTTCACCCCAATATATTTTAGGCAAATTCATACCAAAAAGGGAAGCACGAACCACTTCTAGTAGTTGTCTATTTTTTCGTTCAGCTAGGCCGTTCTGTTGGGGTGTATAAGGGCAAGAGGTTTGGTGTCGGATCCCCTGTGTGCTCAAGAAATCAACAAAGCGGCCATCTAAATATTCCATGCCATTATCAGATTGTAGAATTTGAACCTTAGGATGATATTGAGTTTGGGTACATTCATCAATAAAAGTCACATAATAGTAAGCTTCTGAGAAACAAGGCACCTCTACAAGGCCCCAAACATCGGAATGAACAACTTGAAATGGAATAGAACTTTTATTAGTATTAGGAAAATAAGGAACTCTGTGAATCTTGGCCAATTCACAAGTGCTGCATTTGAAATCAGCATTATTGAAATGGGAAAACAACCGAGGAAATAATTTTTTCAGATAACTAAAGAAAATGTGACCAAGTCTTCGATGCCAAAGCAAAATGGTAGCACGGGACTGTTCTGGACCGGTTGTTGCACACGTAGTAACCATAGAAGGATGGCTAGGATCAGGGACCTCCAAGAAGTAAAGCTGGCCACGTCTAACACCATAACCAAGAGTAGTCCGAGTGGGGATGTCCTGAAAAACACAGTGAGAGGGAAAAAAAGTTACTGAACAGTTAAGCTTTGAAGTTAATTGGCTCACAGAGAGTAAGTTGTTTTCAAGAGAGGGTACAACCAACACAGAGTCTAGAAATAAGCTATCAGAAAGGGTTAAGGATCCTTGGCCAGTAATTTTTGAGGTACCCCCATTGGCAGTGGAAATAACGGATTGAGAAGAATTACAGAGATTGAACAACTAGGAAGAATCTTTAATCATGTGATCAGAAACACCTGTGTCAATTATCCAGATATTATTCCTAGACAATGTATAGACAGCAAGAGACTTACCCAAAATACTGGATTAAGTAAAATTGGCAGCAGGGACAGGAGCATCACTATTGAATAGAAATTCGAAATGGATAACAGAAAAAGAAATTTGAGTCGGGCAAATTGAGAAATACGATGTGGGAGGTTTAATGAAAATAGGTTCCTGGATTAGAAATGCTTTGATACCATGTCAAAACAATAGTGTCATATTATGAATATTTTCGCATGTTTATTCTTCCTCTATTGGGATAATTGTAGTGGCGGACCCAGGAATTTTTCCTGTGGGGGGCTAAAAATTAAACATTTGTTCTCTCTTCAAACATAATATATGGGAGGCCAAAATACGAAAAATCAAATATTTGTGCCTGTTTGAATCCTCTCTTTTTAAGCTAGAAGCTACTTGTAAGCATAAACTAGGCCAAACATGTTTTGAGAAAAGTTCTTTTAATGAAAAACTCTTTTTTTATACTGAAGAAAAATGCCGAAAGCTAAAAGTTCCTTGGAGGAATTTTTTTTAAGCTCTTATCTGTTTTTCTTGAATTATGTGTTTTTTTATTAAATGAAGAGTTATAAAGATAGATATAGAGATAATTTTTTTAAAATATGTGTTTTTAAATAACTTTTAAACTATTTTTTGTAATTACCAAACAGCTTTTAATATTTTTTTAAGCTCTTTTTTTAATAATTGTATACATACTTCTGTTACAAAAAAATTCTTCAAATTTTGAGGACTGTAGCCTTGGATAATTGTCCATTACAAATTAGATGTCAATCAGCTATGAATAAGGAAATGAAATAAACTATGACTGTTTCTAGTTAATACAAATCTCCTATGATTATGTCAATCTCCTATGATTATATCAATCAATTGCAAATAAGAAAATTAATCTATTTAATATAAATCTCCTATGATTATGCAACTGTGCAATCAATGATTAAAATTCCAACAATTGTATAACTCAACAAATATTATATCATTTCAACAAGCACAAAGTGATGTAAAAAGTGCAAAAAAGATATTGATATCACTCTACAAATTTAGAGAAAGAGAACAAAATTTGAATAAGAGACTCAAGGTTGAAGTTGTTGGGTATTAAAATATGCAGGGTTATTTATAAGGGATATTGGCTACGTATAACATTCCACGAGATTGTTGTCTCGCCAAAATTAGACAAGACAATTCAAGATATTTCGCTCAAACTATGCGAGATTGCTTGAATTGGATGAAATTGAATGCAATAGATTTGTAAATTAATTTAAAATAATTATATTGTCATAATTTTTTATTAAAATAATAATATATTAATTTTTTTTGTCGTTACAATTAAAACATCAAGAAATAAAACCATCTTTCACTCAAATATTCCAGTTCTCAACATATTTTTATCAAACAATGAAACCAAGTGATTGGTTGTATTGATTTATATATAAAGAAAAATGGATAGGTTATTCTGCCTACTTCTATTTTGCCTACCCCTTTCATTACCGTTCGATTACAATCTAATCCAACGTCCATTTTTGCGAAATAAAATAAATTCTTTTTCCCCTTACTTTCTCCTCACTTCCTCCCACATCCTTTCTCTCTTGCTGGTGTCTGCCGCCGTTGTGGACCTCTTTGAATCTTGTGTCTGTTGTCGTGAACAATTTTTTTTTATTGCTTGTGTAGCTTATCAAGTTTTTTTTGGCAATCATTTGTAAAATAACAAAAGCAAGATTCAAAGAAACTTTACTAATAGTTAATCACGTACGAATGCAAAAAGATATATCAAGGTTATATATTCGACCATAAACCAAAGTCTTTTATCACTAGGTACTGTTATTACTCCAAGGAAGATTGAACAATCAAAATTGTTTCTTATAACAATCATCAAATGTAAAATGCCTCTTCACAAGCATAGGGGGAAACCTGATCACTCAGACCCGAGTTGCCACGCCAATTCATTCTCTGATCCGCTAACCGGAAACCAGATATCTTATAACAACCACGGCGGCAGACACAGCGATGAGAAAGAAAAAAAAATAGGTATGGCGTAGAGGAAGAGAGAAAGGAGAGGAGAGAGAAAGGATGTGGGAGGAAGTGAGAAGAAAGAAGGGGAAAAAAGATTTATTTTATTTCACAAAAATGGACCGTTGGATTAGATTGTAATCGAACGGTAATGTAAGGGGTAGGTAAAAGTAAGCAAAATGAGAATAGGCAGAAAAGTAGTTTTATGTTGATTCAATCAATGAATAATTCACTCTGCTTACATGACCGCCAAATTAAATAATATTGATGGAGAAAAATAAAAGGAAAGAAAAAGATTAAAAAATGAGTTCAAAATAAAATATTTCGAGAACTCATGTACACCAGAGGATGCGGCTCAGGGGAATTAGTGAGGCCGCTTCGCGGTAGAGAGAAAAGATGTGTGAGAAAGTGAGGAGAAAGAAAAAAAAAAGGTTTTTTTATATCAAAAATACCGATCGTCGGATGAGATTGTAATCGAATGGTATTAAGAGAGGTAGATAAAGGTAGGCAATATAAGGGTAGGTAGAATAACCTATCCCAAAATATTTATACATAAAAAAAGTTTAGATATCAAAATTGAAATAAATTTTTTATGTATATAATTATTAAAAAGAACATGTGAAAATAATATCATAATTAAATTGTTATTATATTTTTTATTTTTGATATTTTAATATTGTTTAATTAGAAAATTTAAGTGCAAAGAACTTATTTCATTATTTTATATAAAATAAAATTAAATAATACGTAATAATACAAGTTAATAATTATTAAAGACCTATTATTAGTATAAAATATTTTTTTTCAAATAATTAAAGAAGAAAAAAATGCATTAATAAGCTAGTAATAATAATATTTAATATGCTGAAATATGACGATGTGAATGCAGTTAAATTAATATAAAATCTTTTTTATACTAATATGAAGTTAATTAAATTTTTTAAGGATATAATAATTTTAAGAAGAATGGGTTAAATAAACTCAAGACAAATTTGTTAGAATATGAATTACTTGAGGTGTAAGTGTATTTGAGTTGTAATTATAAACTATAATCATGCTTATATAGTGTTGAATCATGCAATACATGATTTCATCTTCATGTCAATCCCATTTTGTTGATGTTATAACTATACATAATTAAATAATATAACAATTTTGATCATACAAAGTATGTAAACATGCAAATTACATGAATACATAAGTGCATTACGTACTCTCATGCAAATTGATTGAGTTCCTACTGTTTTTCAGTCCATTCATTTCATTTATCCTTTTAACTAGAAAAATTAGTTCCCAAACCACACAAAAGACAAAATACAATGTCAAGGTCATTTAGAAATTTAACCAAACGTAAATTATAAATTGAAAATCAAATTCACAAGAATATTATCTTTCGAAAACTATAAATCTCTTTTCAACTTACCTGACTCTATAATCAATCATGTAGAGGAATATTACCAAATCTTTTAAAAGCCGTCAGGTTGTATTTAGCTTTAATATATGCATTGAATCAAGTTGTTGACCAAACTTTTAAGAGAAATGTTTTTCTCAAGTTGCATAAAAAATCTTATCTCATGTGACAAACACATCGCAATCAGAGTCAGCATTTCTTTTTCTTTTTTTTTCTTTTAAATGTGGGACCCACCAAATTATGTCTCTACATGAGATAATGCTATCTCATGTAATACGAGAAAAACATTGCCCAACTTTTAAATAAATGCTTCCTTATATGAAATTACTCAACAATCTATTTTCATTCCCCTATTCGATTCTACCAACAATTTCGATCTAACAACCAAAGCAAAGATGGTGCAATAGAAACAAGAGTGGGAAATTAGAAAAGAAGATTGGGGAGAGTCAAGGAGAGAGATTTTTGGAAAGAAAATAAAAGAGGGATAATAATTTTCTTTTGCTTCCTAATGTGATCAGTGAGCTATCAATTTATAGCATTATAACTTCCTACACATATTTGGACTTCTTAAACCCTCAATTCATACATCCCCTTCATTTCCTTTGTTTCCAACTTTTCATTCATCATTCATGAAAAACACCCATGGATTCTTACAATTATATATTTTTCTCATTCTTTTTTATGTTTATTGAGAGAAATATTCCTTTGAGGGTTAATTTGGTGTTCCCTTAAAAGTGAAGTTCAAAATATAAACATTGTTTAATAGAATAATGTCTGTCTTTAATTTTTATTTTCTCTCCAAATTCACAATATAAAAACTTCTACTGACACAACTGTAGTAGAGAATATCAATGAAGACGGGTTTAGGTTGTGTCAGTTATGTTTCGATATTCAGCCTGCACAGTGAACATGTGAACCCAAAAAAATAACTTCATCATTAATCCGTTATAATATTTAGAAAAATTAAATAAATTAAATCATCAGTTACAAAAGCAGAACCCAAGTCTCGACCCAGTGACGTTTTCTACTAATATAAAGATTTTGGGTTATATTTATCTCATTTAACATAACATATTTTTCTACACACATAATAATAAAAGTGGGTCTCACTTTTATTTTATTTTTCTCCAATTATTTGTGGGCCCCTCTTATTATTTTATTTAACGTCTCCTATAATTTTATAATTTTTTTTTTTGAATATTTCAATCGATTTATCATTTTGTGACTAATTCGATTCCGAGTAAGTCTAGGGATTAAGGTTTTAAATGTCTCTCAAATATGGTACTGAGGAGAATCAAACACATGTTTTCACCTTCACCTGCTCAGTTTCCTAACGCCAACTGAACTAAGTTTATCATTTGATGTCTCCTATAATTTTTAAATGAGCTTCATTGTGCAATATATATATATATATATATATATATATATATATATATATATATATATATATATATATATAGGGGTAGGATATTTTACACCGGTGTAAGAGTTAAGTCTTACACTCAATCTTGATCCGTTGATCCAACTTTTATCAAATGACTCACATTTTAAAAATTTGAGCCCTTAGATATAAGTGAGATTAATGGACAAGATTAAGAGTGTAACTTACACTGGTGTAAAATGATCCTAACCCATATATATATATATATATATATATATATATATATATATATATATGGGTTTCGGTTTTCTATTTATTTATCTAGAAAATTTACTCTCTGTTGTAGACACATCTCGTGGGATTCACATCTATTAAAAAAATAAAAAAATTATTTATCAAAAAAATTATATAAAAAAAAAACAAAAGAAAATATTCACGAAAAAAATCGAAGGGTCACTAATAGGACCAAAATTAAAATAACTCTCCTACTACATGAGAAAATGTTTTCCCTATATATATATGGATTTTATATTTCTCATCCAACATGACAATTGAATTCTCATGTTATAGAGACAAAAAACATGTGGGATCCGTATGTTAGAAAAAATTATGTGTAGGACCCACGTTGGTACGGAAATCGAAGGGTGTGTAGGAAAATACAAATTCTCATATTAAAGGAGAATTATAAAACCATATATATATATATATATATATATATATATATATATATATATATATATATATATATATATATATATATATATATATATATAACAAGGTTTACATGCAAGTGGGAACTTGTCTGATTATTACCGAGTACTCTTTATTTATCTAAAAAATTTACTCTCTTTTGAGAAAGGGTGTTTACACCCATTATTGAAGTGTAATTTGTCATAAAAATCTATAGTCTTTAATAAACTGAGGTTAGCTATGAAAGATGAAGTTAAAAATTTTCCAAATATTTGTCAAACAAGTGCTATTTCTTTTCAAAAATGCTTTTAAAAGTGGGGTGGATCCCTTATTAGTTACTTGTACCAAAATTATCAAATAAGCTTCTATCAGACTTAAGGATTGAAAAACCGTTCACAATGTGCATCTTAAATTAAAGGGTTAAAGATTAAATGCATTTGTACATTATGTTTCACAAGTTGCTATGATTATTTAATTATTCTTGTGATACAAATACTAATAGTAATTTTCTCACCATAAACAAATCATAACTTCACTCATATCTTCCCAGTAAATACTTTGTTTGAGGCATATCAATTAGTGATGTAGAGTGACCATTTTGCCACGCCTGGCAACAAAATTTACCAGACTGTCACGTCAACAGTAAATTTTTCCAAAATACCACGTGACATAATTCGTTACATAGTGTAGCGAATTATGCATGCAAGTAATTCGCTACACAGTGTAATGAAATATGCCACGTCAGAATAAAAAATGTCACATGTCAAATTTTGAGAAATTCACTATCCTATGTAGCTAATTTCTCAACATTTGACATGTGGCATTTTTGGTTCTGTGTAGTGAATTACTTGCATACAAAATTTGCTACACTGTGTAACGAATTATATCGCATGTTATTTTGGTAAAATTTACTGTTGGCGAGATAATTTGATAACTTTTTTTCTCCAAGCATGTCACTTTGGTGACTGTATTTTATTTTTTCTTTGGAACAGAGTCACTCCCTTTGATTTTCTTTGGAACAGAGTCACTGCAATAAGATAACAGGCATAGAACCACTCCCAATGTTGTACATGCAGAGACCCCAACTGCCCCATTCAAATTCCCATGCCAAGAAGACAAAACCATGAAAAATAAAGAGTAATGAGAGAGAAATATTGGTGTCACTGACTCACTATTGTATTTAATGAAAGCACCAGTAAACTTAACCGTTGCAGCATTTGTCACATTCACCTTGACTTCGGATTCCAATTAGAAAGAAAAAAAACGACCACATTTTATCATGTCCTGAAACTGACAAATGTGACCTTGTAAATTACCTAACAATCCAACATATTTCAAGTACAGTCATAGATTAAATATGAAACAATTTGTGTTGGTTTTATACATTAGATGAGCAGTACCAACTGAAATAATTCATACCTAACATTCATTAAAGAAAAATATTACTCACTCTTCACATGAGGTAACTTATCTCATTTTCTCTCACTTCGATTTTTGCAGCCCACCTTTTTCTTCATTTCTCTTTTTTCATGTAATGGTGAAACCCACTCATTTTCTCTCTACCATAATTTTTGCACCCCACCTTTTTCTTCTTTTTTCTTTTTTCATGTAATGGTGAGGCCCACTCATTTTCTCTCTACCACATAAGATAATTTTTGCACCCTACCTTTTTCTTCTTTTTCTTTTTTCATGTAATGGTGGAACCTACTCATTTTCTCTCTACCACATAAATAACTATCTTACGTGGAAGGAGATTAATAAAAACCCTTCATTAAATATCTCATGCTAATAAATAGTTTATTGAACCCCTTAAGCTTGTCTAACTACATAAATCATCAAGAGATTCAATTTGTAAAGATGCACAAGACATCAAGAACCATAATAGAACACTATCATATAAGGACTTGTATGCCCAAAACCACTCTCTCTATACACCAAAATGACATGAAATAGGAAAAAATGAAAAGGGAAAAAGGTAAAAGATATATTATTAACCCAGGTAAATCAAAATGAAGATATTTCTTTTATAACAAAATATTCATATGGAAACCATTTAAAATGAAGCAGCATCTCTGTGATGGTGTCGTTTTCCATGATGGTGGTGCCGGCCATTACCAAATGTGACAGGATCAAATTTCCTTAGCCTTTCAGCTTCTTGGGGATTGATCACACACTCAGGTGGAGGGACTTTGTATCGGATTCTGTCATAACAGTAAGAGTATGTCATGTGCTTCTTCCTGAAGTTATCCATTTTGATTCTTTGTACTGGTGTGACCCCAGAAGGCACTGCCTCAGAACTTTGAGCACTGTCACATTTGGCCACATGCTCAATAGGATCCACTGCACAACCATGAAGGACAAGGTCTGAGAACTCAGCAACAAAGGGTGCATATTTGTAATTTACCCTGTATTTGCCTCCATTAGTAGCCCAATCAGATGCATCCCAAATGGTAGCATACAAAGTCATTGGCTTTGAGGGGAAATCTCCTCCCATAGATTTTGTTCGCTTGACTTCTCTAATAGGAACATTATCTACATAAAATCTGCAAAAGAAAAAGGGAAAAATGTTTATCCTTTTACTCTACACAACTTACATCCTTCTACTCTCACAAAGAGGTGGGACCCACACCTTTATTTTTATTTTTTGTCAAGTCTCTCTCCTGCTTTATCTATCTCTTTCTCTCTCTTAAAATGAGACAACTTTACATCCTTTAAAATGACATACACTTTTCCCAAAGAAAAATATATAGGAAATCAATATTTAACAAAAACTTATCAAATTTAACATTAGAAAGTAGTAAGTCACATGGTAGAACATAAAAGGATATCCAGAATAATTTCCTCATATCTCCCCATATAATAAGGGACACATGAGACCCACTTGATAACTATAGTAACTAAGGTACATACTGATTATTAATTCATGAATTTGGGTAGACAAAAAGAGTTTCCAAACTAATAAATTTTATTAAAATTCCAACAACTAAGAACTTCTCCTGTGGGTCACATCCAAACAAGTTTTCATCTTGTGGGTTCCTATCCAAAAGGATATGTACAATTTTAAAAGTAGGTCTGATGATATCAGGTTTTTATTCATTTTAAGTAAGTAATCAATTCATAAATTGTACATAGTAATCCCATTACAAGAAAAAACCGGTTTTGATAAAACTGGGGATGTACTAAAAGGTAAAAGAAAACCAGAGAAATTTTTGAACAAAACCCCACCAATTTAGTAACAAAAGCCATCAAATTATTGCTGACAGCAAGGGACTTCTATAGTGTAAAAGGCAATAATAGGACCTATAAAGAAACTTTTACTATAACAAAGAAAATGTAAGGTATGTTGGATATGGGAATGGATCCTCTCGTGTGAAAAAGTGGTCATGTGGTCATGTTATTTGATCACAACCACTCATTTAAAGATTATATACTTTTCTCTCTCTTATCTCATCACCAATGAGTGGTTGTGATCAAAAAACATGACCACATGACTACTTCTCCACATGAGAGGATCCACTCCCGTTGTATATGGTATATAAAATCAAGAGAGAACCAAATAAGGTACATGGGGTTCAGATAGATTGCTTACATGATCTTGGAATCTGTCCAGAGAATACTGTACTGATGGAAATCCTCAGCAGGATCAAACCAGAGACCAAATCTTTCTTCTCTGCCAATGCTGGTACTTCCATTACCATAAACATTAGTCTGAATCCTCCAGTCTTTGCCTCTAATGTTTCCCAAAAACTCAAAGTCGATTTCATCATGATTCTTCTGGAACATGTCACCGTTTGACATCTGTGGAAGAAAACATGAGGATTAAATAACTTTCCCCACCTCTTTCAAACAAACAGACAAACAGATAAACTGGCGTTTTTATTTCAGTAATTCAAACAAACAATTAAACTTCGCTGAAAAAAGGGTGAAAATAATATAAATATTCTTTTGTCTCCAATAGTGATTATGAGATTGAAGAAAATGAAACTAAAAGCTATCTGGTCTATAACTCAATTAATGAACAAAAAGAGAAAAAATAATAAATAATGAAAATCTATATGGATGGCCATAATTTCATCAAACTATGCTAGAAAATGGTTATACTTGAATAGCCAGACAAGCTCAGTTATATGAAAAAAAAAATGTAAACTTTCTAACGATGATTGAACATTAAACTAATATAAATAAAGGGCCGACCCACTTCAAATATCCCTTCGTGAGTGTATGGGGAAAGCCTTATCTCCGCTTTTGCGGAGAGGCCGAGTCGAAATCGGGTGGACTTTCAGAGAGGATGATTCAAACCCACAACCTGACTCAGTTATATGAAAAAAAAACAAAAATGTAAACTTTCTAATGATGATTGAACATTAAACTAATATAAATAGGATATGAAATTAAAATTAAAAAGCATATATTTTGTACTTGATCATAGTAACTCACATAAAAAGCAACCACAACTCCAGCAGTATAATCCCCAGGCAACTTAATGGAAGCACTGAAATACCCATGTAGGTAAAGGTCATGAGAAACAAATCCAGAACCTGTAAACAAAACCCAGAAGAAAGGACAAACAAAAATGAAAATTATAAACCAAAAAAGTCACCATATTTAGATTATTAAACCATAGATGATAGATGAAAACCTGTTCTCTCATCAAGTGAAAGATGAACCAAATTACCATCCCTATGGATGACCAAATTGTTGTCCCCAAACAAAGGTGTGTAACCATCCTCAAAGGCTATGATAGGCAAGTTTGTGGATAACCCAGAAACCAGAACAAAAAGCAAAGAACAATACATGAACAACCATATATGACCCCCTCCCATATTTGTTTCCTTAAAGTGATTTTCAGTCCACAGATTAATGTTTCAAAGGATTTCTTGTTCTGGGTACTTGTCCTCTCTCTCTCTCTCTCTCTCTCTCTCTCTGAGGGAAGTATATATATAAGAGAAAAATGAAGGAAGAGTGTTTAAGAAGGACAGCAGAGGATGAGAGAGGAGTCTATAAACATCACTACAGCTAGAAAAGTGCTGATTGATTGTTTTATTGGTGAGTCTTGGGAATGAGTTGTGAAACTCTTCATTTCTTATGGAGACATTTTTTCTCTATTTTTTTTTCTCTCTCTTGTTTTTTTTTTTAGTTTTCCAACTTTAATTAATTTTTTTGAGGCAAGTTAATTATATGCCATATCTTACAAACTTTACTGTTTAAACCTACTACAAAAATAAGGTGGGTTATAAATGAAAATATTTAAATTCTTCTCAAAAATAATATTAAATATCCAATAAAAGCCTTTTCTTTTTTGAGTACGATTATATTAATAAAATTTTTATAAATTTATAAATTATACTATATATCTTTTGTCAGACTACTCAAAAGTGTTTGATTAATAAGACATAATATAATTTGTAAATATTTATAAATAAAATATTTGTAAATATATATATATATATATAGAAAAATATTTTCTTCGAAAGGAGAAGTTTTTTTGTCATGTTAGTGACTCATGCATAAGTGGGACTTACAAATAGTAGAGAGAAAAAAATTCAAGGTGGGACCCACTTATGTTATGAGTCATTGACATTGACATGAGAAAAAATTTCTCCTTTAAAAGGAATAAAATGTTTTCCCTGTATATATATGACTTTAATGTTTCTAAAGGGAATGTAGATTTATCTACATTCGCTCCTAAAATGACGTTGTTTTGGGTTGAAAAATTAAAAAATTATAATGAAAAAGACTATTATAACCTTGAGATAAATTATAATTACAAAAATATCTTGATTTTTGTCTCAAAACGACGTCGTTTTGGGTTCGCTAAGTTATCTTTTCTGATCTAACGGCTCTCACATGAGGTGTCAAACTTCAAATTTGACACTGGTGTCAAAGGATCCTGCCTCATATATATATATATATATATATATATATATATATATATATATATATATATATATATATAGGAAAAAATATTTCTCAAACAGTTTTAGATAAGTTTATCTCCGGTCACCCCAAAACTACGTCATTTTATTTATTTATTTCCTTATATTAATAGATTCATATTTGAATGGTTATGATTCACTTTTTCTCTCTCTTCTTTATCATCATTGATCTATCTTTGTACGGTTATGATTTAATAGTCGGAGATGATATTATATCAAGCAGATTGAAAAATGATAAGCACATATATTTATTTTTTATTTATTTTTGCAGAAAGTTATTTATTTATTTTTGGTGAAATATTTATTTATTTTTGGTGAAATGTTTATTTATTTTTTTACTTACACAACTCTGACTCTCTTGCTGCACAACAGAACTTTCTTTCTTTCTCTAACTTTACCTTCTTTTTCTAACGTTTCTTTAGGAAAATGAATTAATTATTTTGGAAAGTGGAAACCTTCGGTTTCATTGATTAGCAATTAAGTAAGATATGGAAAATGAGAATTGCATATGCATCCATCATAATGGTCATCTGATTTTTCTCCTTTCTTTTCATTGGGGACAAGTGTTTCAACTACACAAGGACCTGTTGACAAAAAGCTTCTGCCTATTTCTTACATGTCTCCAATTAGTTCACTTCAACCTAAAAAGTAACGTCAATCTCTTTCCATCTGTTTTAGTTTCTAGACAGGTTTAAATTTGTTTTTATCCCTATGCATTTAATAATTCAAAGTTTTGACTTTTTGTTTTTTAATTTTTATAAATGACTCCATTGGAGTTATGGGCCATCAATTGCCTAGAATTTAAAAGTTATGTCGTGGTTAAGTTATCTTATCAGATACATGTAGCTCAATTGGCGGTGTAAATAGATTACATTTTATCTTGAATGGGTTACATTTGTATGAAAAACATTGGTCTACCCAGCATATTTAATTTGTATAGTTCTCAGATTATAAATCTGTCTTACCTATATTTATAACATAAAAGTTTTATCCAAAATGTGTTTAAGCCTATTAAATATTTTATAATAAAAGAATAACTAAAATGATATTATTTTATTATTCGAAATTATTAAGTTAATAATTTTATTTATTTGATTTAAAATAAATAATATAATATAGGTCAATCTGTAGGTATATAGGCTCGGCATATACACAAAAAAGCCTATGACTTATTTTATAAATAGGTTTTTTTTTTAAGTTTAGGCCTATTCTATTTTACTATTTATAATAAGTCAAATCTGACCTAATATAGGTTAGGTCATAGATCTATGTTGGCCGGCCTAACCCATTTACATCCCTTTTGGCAACACAGGCTAAATAGAATAAGAAAAAAAATATGAATGATTCCCTATCAAATATATCCTTGGAAAAAGATGAAGAGCTTTAATTGTGATTAAGTCCAAACTCGTGATTAGTCTCATAACTAGTTCAAAGAATTGGAACTATATATATATATATATATCCGGGAGTCGATTAGCCTCAAAGAAGTAATTGATAAAAATCAATTCAACCCAAAATCTTAAGGTATTGGATGAGACTTAATTAATTACTTTTGTTTCATTTTATCTCTTTAACACACATTCTCATCTCACGCAAAGGACATTTTGAGCTTAAAATGTCGATATGGCACATGCCCTTTTTTTCGTCTACTTTATGCTGCATTGCTCTAATACCATGATAAGATTCAATTCGATCCAAAATCTTAAGGTGTTGGATGATGAGACTTGATTAATTATAACATTTTATTTCTCTAATAGTAATTAGGGTTGATGTGAAAAAAAAAATTATATCCTTACACGCATTTTCTTCAATTTACAAATCCTATCTTTAAAAAGATTTTCTTTAAACCAAAAATCTCATTGACCCATAATTTATCACCTTGAAACACGAAGCGTGATATCAGCCTTTAACTTATCTCTAAGCTTCCAAAATTACTATAATTTTTTTTAGTACATCAAAATTACTGTAATTGCAATATTCTTATGATATAAAAGGGTTCGTTTTTTCTGCTATGTAGATAAGTTATCTGCAATAAGTCCAATAAGACATCATTTTAAGAGAGAAATCGTGATATTTTGTAATTTTAATTTATTTCAGTATTATAATAGTCCTCATAATTATAATATTTTAATACCAACATGACGTCATTTTAAAATTAAATGCAAAAATATTTTTCTCAATATAAAATGCAACTAAAACAATAAAAATATATACTACCAAGTCTACTTAGACAGAACCATATTCATCAAATCTCCAAGTAAACCACCAAATCTTCACAAATCATAACCACCCACTTGAGACAAATCGCATCTTTAAGAGTGTTGAGTCACAGCCTTTACAGAGTTTGCAAAACTTAACAAATTAATAACCTCTATGCGGTAGAGACCACCACCACCGTCATGAACTCGATCTGTATTGCCTTCCCCTTTGCCACGAAACTCATAGAACCACCATCAGGTCATTCTGAGCCAAGTTAATGGATTCTATGTCAATAAGTTGCGGGGGGGGGTGTGGAATTATGCACAAGGGTAGAGTTTCTTAATGTTGTAATGATTATGAATAAGTGTCAAACTAAATATTTCTACTTTTATTGTATAACAAAATTTCTGTACATTCACATAAGAGTGATCAGTAAATCTTATCATAATGAGAAGAGATGGAAAATATTAATAGAATATAATGGGACCCGCATATTTTGTGAGTGTGGCAGAAAAAATTTTATGCATCAAAAGCAAAAATATTAAACCCAATATTTAATTATTGGGAATTATTTTTGTTATGTTACATAATATAAAAGCAAACTTCCTAATCTCATAAAAGGAGGAAAGAGAAGAGAGAATAGGAAAAAGAGAAAAAATTTAAAGTGGATCCCATAAAAAATTTGTGTGTGTAGGAAGATGGTTTTATGTTATGTAACATAATAAAAACAATCCCCTTAATTATTCTATAGCGATTTTTAATTTCAACCCTCTAAATATAATAAATTTTTATTTTAATCCATCCCTTTAGGAGTGTAAATGAGCTGGATCAAGCCAAGTGTTGTGGACCTGTGTGAGAGGCCCACGAAGCCGGTCCGCTTCAGCAACCCGGCAAGAGGCCCATAATGACAGGCACATCATATCAACCTGGCAGAACTTGAACTCGGTACGTTACTTCAGGTAAATGCTTAAAACGGATCGTAATTAAGGAAGTGTAACGTTTGGCACGTTACACCCAATAACGGCCGACCAAGCTATAATGGCCCCCGCACCATTATAGCTCAGCTCCACATTTCAAACCAGAGGCAGCCCCTATAAAAAGGAGGGCTCATCGACGGTAAATGACACAAGATTAATCACTTTCACCACACTGACACCATAGTCATATTCTTTATAGTTAGAGATCAAGCTAGGTCTAGGGATATCTTCTTAATAGATACTCCTAATCAAGGCTATACGATCCAAAATGACCAATCAGCCTGATAAGGGTTGAACATCTCTGTCCTCAGGACAGAACACCAAGTTTTAGCTTAAACAAGTCAAGCCTATGAAAAATGTTTTGAGCTTATCTTGGCTCATTTATAATTATAAAATGTATTTTTTCCAAACTCACACACATCCAAATGTTGAGACTATAATTCCTTGTCAGAGAAAAAACAATCATAGAATTCACTTAGTCCACATATAACTTACATCTTTACATCCCTAGGTAAAGCTGTGAAAAGGTGGATGGCCGAGGAGAAAAGGAAAGATCAATAGTCATAGAACTTGTTTGTGAAACTATGACCGTGAGAGAATGTCAGTAGACAATAATAAAAATAATAGAGTTAAAAAGGTTGGGTTACTGATTCAGTGACATAAATTATATTATTTATTATAATAATATATCAAGTCAACTCATGGATTTTCAAGCCAAGCCTCATTAAATTAGGTTTGGGCTTGTTTGCTAAATGATTTTTTTTTTTAAAAGCTTGAGCTCATTCTATTTATTAAACAAGTCAGGCTGAGCCAAGTTCAAAGCAAGCCAAGCCTTAGACCCTTGACAAGTCGCTCGACCCATTTACAACCCTCTGCCCTTTTTAGTTTAGTGTTCTGTTGTGACTTCGGCAAGTGCACCAGTCGTACAAGTAATATAATGTAAAAGAATGGGGTTGTGATCATTCCCACAAGAACTGATTATCAAGCAATAACTTATCTATGCGATTAAAGTTGGATAAATCTTTAAATCAGATTTGTTGAGAATAATACTTTAATTTGTAAAACAAATTTTTAAAAGAAACTATTTTTAATTTTTAATATTAAGAAATCAAGAACTAAATTCAAGAATTAATAACGTGAAGAAAACGATTTTAGCTTTAATTAATGACAAGCGTAGTTAGGGATTCGACTTCCCCAATAATTTCTTAACGAGTTTAACTTCCATGCAATTAAAGTTTGTAATCAATTATTGATAATTCTTTCTGATGTGACTGAATACCCAATCTCTTAGTGGTTTTAGTTCTTTACTTTATTCCAAGGCTCTAATCCCTTAGGATCTTTTTCTAAAACAAGCTTTAAGGTCAAGAATTATGCGTCATAGAATTTATATGATTATCCCTAGAACATACAAATTCTAGCAATTAACCAATTGGATTCAAGCATACAATATTCCTATTGACATGCAAAAATCTACTGCTCATTCATAATTGATCATACTATAAACAAGACTATCAATTTAAACAGATTAATTGCATAATTGAAATACGGATAATAATTGCATCAAAGATTAAACAGCGTTCAAGAACCCATTGGTTCCATCTCGTCCTAAATACATAAAGAACTTTAGTTGTGCATGTTCATAAAAACAGAATTAAAAGATGAAAGGAAACTAAAACAGGTTATAAAAACTTAGTAGGTAATTTATCGGTGATTCTTTAATCTTCTCTTCTTATTTTCCTTGCTACAACCGTCTCTAGAATTGCTCATCTGCCTCTTCTTAAGTCTCTACCTTCGTCTCTAAATCTCTGTCATCTTTCGAATTCCCTCTTAATGAGCCCTAACATGTGCTTTTAAAGAAATAAATCGGGCTTTTTAACTTTGGATCCACTCATTTCCTCGCTGAAGCAAGTTGCAAAGCGAGGGTTGAATGACACAAAAGAGGATTCTCGCTGGGCGAGCAAGAATTAATTTTTATTAATTCTTTATTTTTTTATCTTAATCTTTGCAACTGCCTTTACCCATCAGATTTGGTGATTTGTTACTTTAAGCATGAAACAGTATGAAAAGATATCATAATCTGATCTAGTTGTTGGAATCTTAATATCTTTGGGATTTATTAATTAACATTATATTCTTAATCATTATTTAAACTAATTTTGATATTAAAAATATAGTGTCTTTGACACTTATGATTTTCTTGTCAGCATTTTGTTAAAGGGTTTTATGTTTATCATGTAATATAATATAACTTCATTTTCCTACACACACATTAAAGAGGTGGGGTCCACATGTTTTTCTTTCTCTTTCATTATTCCACTTTCTCTCTCCCTTTTGATGTGAGAGTTGGAAACAACACTTACATTATGTTACATAACACTAATAAAACCCTTTGTTAAATTCTATGGGATACTTTCTCTTAAAGTGTATAAATACCGACAACTTTTAACGTAGATAAAAAAAATATAAGACAATATATATATATATGTGTGTGTGTTTTATAAGAGTTATGTTGTAGGAAAAGTGATTGTGTAATGTTATAGAGATTCGTTTTGCGTGCCGTAGTTTTTTTTTTGCTTCAAAAAGTGTAGGCCCCACAAAATGTTGTGTGTAGAAAGAAAATTTGTGTCATGTTAAATGATAAATACAAACCCCTATATATATTACTATATGGGATAGGATCTTTTGACACCTCATCTCAGAGCTATTAGATAAAAAAAATTAACGACTCTGATTTGTAAGAATGTGATACCATTGATCTTTTATGATCTAATGGCTCTTAGATGTGGTGTCGAATTTAATTTCAAATTCGACACCGGTATCAAATGATCTGCCTCTTAATATATATATATATATGGCAAAATGATTTGTAATGTGACTGCATATAACCATTGGTGCAGTCACATAAAAACTACGTCATTTTGGCTGGGAAAAAGGAAGTTCGCGTTTAAAATTAATTATAGAAAATAAAAATATTATATTTATTTCCACCTTTGTATGGTTATGATTTCTCATATTTAATGTTTTATATTTATTTCCACTTTTGTATGATTATTATTTAACATATTTAATGTTTTCATATTTTAAAACGACGTAGTTTTATATGACTGCACCAATCGTTAGGTGCAGTCACTTTACATCCGCTAAACCATATATATATATATATATATATATATATATATATATATATATATAAGACTTGTTGGTAGGAAGCGCTATATTTAAACGGACAGAAACCTATTTAAATTCTGAATTTAAAATAATAATTAATTTTGTAAATAATTGTTTAAAATTTATAATAACAAAAAAATCTGAACAGGAAAACATTCTTCGCCGCAATTCTTTTTATTCCGTATCCATCTGTACACAAGACACGGAGCCTTTAAAATGTTGTGTTTTTTTTCCTGATGTAAATACTCTGCTTATATTCCAACTTCTAACTGGGAGAGAAATAATGAACATGTTCTAAAAAAAGATTTGATTATCAAAAACTACTTCTAAGGGAGGGATTTATTATTCTTATTAATATGTCATAAAATTGGAAGTTTGCAACCATATAATACGAATTTTAGCTCCAAGACTCAAGACTTGGTATCTTTCAAATTTTCGTACATTCTATTTATAAAAATTACACTCGAGAATCATTCTTACTTGTTTTTTTTTTTTTGGTAATCATTCTTACTCGTTTTATACTCTTGTTTGAAGATCCCAACTACTTAGTCTTTTTTGTGTCCTTTCAATTGCACATGTACCTTTTATGGTGTGGTTGATGAGAACTTTGATAAAAGGTATTTTGTCAAATTCTTAAGAACTAAACTTCAATAACTATTACCAAATTAATTGTGAGCTGAAAATGAACATATTCAAATATTTAATCTTACTGAAAATAGAATCTATATAATAAATAAAAAGTACAATATAGGAGTAGAAATTATCTCTCTATTCACAGGTTCCCCAAAATAAATTTTTAGCCGATTTCCATTTACTTTAAAAGATCTCTCATCATTCAGGGGAGAGATTTCAATGGTGCCATATGGAAATACATTCTTCACTATAAAGGGACCAGACCAACGAGATTTAAGTTTTCCTGGAAACAATTTCAATCTAGAATTGTACAGTAATACCTGTTGACCAGGTGCAAACTCTTTATGCTTGATCCTGCTATCATGCCACTGCTTTGTCTTTTCTTTATAAATTTGTGCACTCTCATAAGCAGTTCTTCTGAACTCATCTAGCTCATTTAGCTGCAATATTCTCTTCTTTTGGGCTCCTGATAGTTCAAAATTTAAGAACCTTGTGGCCCACAAAGCTTTGTGTTCTAACTCCACTGGTAAATGGCAAGGTTTGCCATATACCAACTGATAAGGTGACATGCCGATTGGAGTTTTGAATGCAGTCCTGTATGCCCAAAGTGCATCATCAAGCTTTTTGGCCCAATCTTTCCTAGAAATCCCTACTGTCTTTTCTAGGATTCTTTTTATCTCTCTATTGGAGACTTCCACTTGCCCACTAGTTTGAGGATGATATGGTGTGGCTATCCTGTGTCTCACTCCATATTTATCCAACAAACCCTCAAAATGTCTGTTACAAAAGTGAGTACCCCCATCACTAATGATAGCTCGAGGTACTCCAAACCTTGTAAAAATATTTTTCCTTAGAAAATTTACCACCACCTTAGCATCATTAGTGAGAAGAGCAACAGCTTCTACCCACTTAGATACATAATCCACAGCCACAAGGATATATTGGTTAGAATAAGAGGATGGAAATGGACCCATAAAATCAATGCCCCAAACATCAAATAATTCCACCTCTAAAATATTATTCAAGGGCATCTCATCCTTTCGTGAGATATTTCCTGTCCTTTGACATTTGTCACATTTTTCTACGCAATCTCTTGCGTCCTTAAAAAGTGTTGGCCAGTAGTAACCGCTTTGCAAAACTTTCTGTGCGGTTCTATTGCCCCCAAAATGTCCTCCATAATTAGAAGAATGGCAATGCCATAAAATCTGGCCCACTTCAAACTCCGGAACACATCTGCGAAGGATCCCATCAGCACATTGGAAATATAGATGTGGATCCTCCCAGAAATAACGCCTTACTTCTCGCAGAAATTTCTTTTGTTGTTGCCTTGTAAGGTTGGGAGGCAACTCTCTTACCACTTTGTAGTTGGCAAAATCTGCGAACCATGGAGGAACAAAGACTGCCATCACCTTCTCATCAGGGAAATAATCATTGATTTCTTTTTCTGAACTATCTTGTAGTTCTTTTGCCTGGATTCTAGAGAGATGATCAGCCACTTTATTTTCTACTCCAATTTTGTCCCGAATTTCCAAATCAAATTCTTGAAAAAGTAGCATCCACCTTAACAACCGTGGTTTTGCGTCCTGCTTAGTCATCAAAAACTTAATAGCAGAATGGTCAGTAAAAATAACAATTTTAGATCCTAACAAGTAAGGTCTAAATTTGTCCAATGCATAAACTACTGCTAACATTTCTTTCTCAGTTGTTGCATAATTAATCTGAGCATCATTCAAAACTTTGCTAGCATAGTAAATGACATGTAATAAATTTTCCTTACGCTGGCCAAGGACTGCACCAATTGCATATGCACTGGCATCACACATGAGTTCAAATGGAAGGTTCCAATCGGGAGCTGTAAGCACTGGAGCTGTAGTAAGCTTTTCTTTTAACACATGGAAGGCCTTTGAACAAGCATCATCAAACAAAAATTCAGAATCTTTCACCAAGAGTTGGCTTAATGGTTTAGCAATCTTGGAGAAATCCTTGATGAATCGCCTGTAAAAACCTGCATGTCCTAGGAAACTCCTAACAGCATTTATATTTACAGGGATGGGAAGTTGTTCAATCAACATTAATTTTGCTTTATCAACTTCAATCCCTGCATTAGAAATTTTGTGTCCCAGCACTATACCTTCAGTTACCATAAAATGGCACTTTTCCCAATTTAAAACCAGATTTGTCTCATTACATCTTTTCAAAACTTTGGATAAATTGTTCAAACAAAAATCAAAATTAGAGCCAAAAACAGAGAAGTCATCCATAAATACCTCTAGACCTTTCTCCACCATATCTGAAAAGATGGACAGCATGCACCTTTGGAATGTGGCAGGTGCATTGCAAAGGCCGAATGGCATTCTTCTGTATGCAAAGACTCCAAATGGGCAAGTAAAAGCTGTCTTTTCCTGGTCTTCAGGAGCTACAGGTATTTGGTTGTAGCCTGAATACCCATCCAAGAAGCAATAATAAGAGTGGCCCGCCAATCTTTCCAGCATTTGATCAATAAAGGGTAATGGGAAATGATCCTTCCGTGTAGCTGTGTTCAACCTCCTGTAATCAACACACATTCTCCAACCCGTGATGGTTCTGGTTGGAATCAACTCATGTTTTGCATTGGTAATTACTGTTACCCCACCTTTCTTTGGCACTGTTTGAACTGGACTTACCCAGGCAGCATCAGAAATTGGGTAAATCATTCCTGCATCAAGAAGTTTTACAACTTCCTTCCTTACCACCTCTTTCATTGTTGGGTTCAATCTCCTTTGTGGTTGCCTCACAGGTTTAATATCATTTTCCAGGAGAATCTTATGTGTACAAAAGGAAGGATTTATGCCCTTTAAATCAGCAATAGACCATCCTATTGCGGTTTTATGAGCTTTTAAAACTTCCACCAGCTCTTTTTCTTGGCCTTCAGATAGAGCCTTGTTGATGATTACCGGATAAGTATTACCATCTCCCAAAAACACATATTTCAAAGTGTCTGGTAATGGCTTCAACTCAACTGTAGGGGCACCAACCTCTATGTCTTCAGCTTTCTCTTTCAGAACCTCTACAGTAAGTCCTTCTTTTTCAAAAGGTACATAATCACGAGCCTTCAACTCATAATCAAGCTCTTGAGGCCGTTCTTTCTTATGTTGAACAGATTCAACTTGGAAACAATCATTATTATCAGCTGGTCTCTTCATAGCTTCTGAAACATTGTAGATAATTTCCTCATCGTTCATTCTTAGTTTAATCATCCCTTGTTCAACATCAATTAGGGCTCGGGCTGTAGCCAAAAAGGGTCTTCCTAATAACATGGGCTTCTCACTTCCTTCTCCAATATCCAATACCACAAAATCTGCAGGGAAGATAAACTTATCAACTTTGACAAGAATATCTTCTATGATCCCATTAGGTTTCCTTACGGATCTGTCAGCCAATTGGAGTGATACCTCGGTGGGTTTCATAGCAATAGGAATATTAAAACTTCCTGGATCACTCAGTTTAGTTTCTGCTGGATAAAGCACTACACTCTTCAGTGAGTGTTACAGTTTGACATTCCTGCAATTTTTGTTTCCTAGATAAAAGATCCTTCATGAATTTTGCATATCCTGGCATATTGGCTAGGGCTTCTGCAAAAGGAATATTGATATGTAGTTTCTTGAAAATGTCCAAGAATCTATCATAATGTTTGTTGTAGGCTCCCTTCTTGAATCTTTCTGGATAGGGTGCCTTAGACATAACATACTCGTGGCTTAACTCATGCTTTTCTTTTGCCACCACTGGTTGTTCTGCAACCTGTTCTTTTTCTTTTATAATTACCTCAATCTCTGGTTCAATTGCTTCCTTTTCTTGCTCCTCTTTCTCTTTTTCCAGCTCCACAGGTGTTTTTGTTGGAACTGTTAGTATCTTACCACTTCTTGTTGTAACAGCCATACAGTCATCCTTTGGATTGTTGACTGTGTTACTTGGGAAGGTACCTGGAATTCTTTCTGAAAATTGTTTGGCCAGCTGGCCTATCTGATTCTCCAGATTTTTAATGGAAGCATTTGTGTTTTTATTGTTGGCTCTGGTTTCTTCCATGAAAGCATTGGTATTCTGAGCCATATCATTGGAAGCCTTAGCCATTTGAGCGAAAGCTTTCTCCGCTCGGCTGGCTCTTTTTGCTGAGTCTGAGAAGATTGAGTATAATTATTGCTAGTTTTGAAATCCATACCTGATCCTTGAGTCCTCCGTTGGAAATTATTGTTACCTCCAGGGAAATTTTGATTTCGCTGGAAATTTTGTTGTTGAGGACGCTGATCGTACCAGATCCCATTCACCTGTAATTGTTGAAGTGAATCTTCGGATGATGGATTTGGACATTCACTGGATTCATGACTTTCTTAACATTGGTCAAAAATCAGTGGAGTTGTTTGAACCTTTGACACTTGAAATTTGTCAAATTTTTCACTTAAGCTGTCAAACTTTTTAGATAATGATATTACATCATTATCTGTGGGTTTTATTCACTGCTCTTTGTGTGGGAACTAGCACACTTTCATTTTCATTTTCATTTCTTGCAAGCTTTTTGATCAACTCAATAGCCTGCTCAGATGTGCTTTCCCGAATAGAACCTCCAGCGGCACTATTTATTATCATCCTTGTTTCGGGGGTGATTCCATTGAAAAATATCACCACTTTTCTATCATCATCTCCTTCGTAATGTGCACATTTCCTGTTTAATTCTTGGAATCTGTTCCAAGTTGCACATAGTGATTCTCCTTCCAACTGGCGAAAGTTTGTGATTTCATTCACCAGCTGATTATATTTTTCCATGGAGAAGAAATGATCAAAGAATTTGCTGGACAGATCTTCCCATGTAAGGATGCTGTTTGCTGGTTGTCGTTCGATCCACCTTAATGCTTTTCCCTTAACAGCGAAAGGGAACAACCGAAGCCTGATAGCATCTGTAGATACCCCATTGTGTTTGGTGGTATCACAGACCATCAAGAATCGGTCTATAAACTCATGTGGATCTTCATCATCAGCTCCAGAAAATTGAACCCTTTCCACCAAAGAAATTAATGATGGCTTGAGTTCAAAATTATTAGCCTCCACATTTGGCCTGACTATGCTTGAATTGGCCCTGTTGAATACTGGAGTCAAAATTGTATTCAACAGTCTTGGAGGTTGATTGTTGGCATTTCCTCCTCGCCCATGACCAACATTGTTATTTTCTGCCATCTCTTGAATTGGTTGTAAAGGTGTGTGCTTCAAATCTTCCCAAATGATCTGTCTAGCAGCCTTCCTTAGTTGCTTTTCTGTTTTTGTAATTTCAGAATCTATTACAAAGTCTTTAGGCGGAAGTCTACCTCGCATAAAAATCAGAGAAAATTATCAGTAACACCTGAACAACACAACAAGATAATAATAAATAAGAATCTAATCTCAAGAATCTACGGTTATTTGTAATATTGTAAACACAATCCCCGGCAACGGCGCCAAAGTTGTTGCGATCTCGGCAAGTGCACCGATCGTTCCAAGTAATAAAGTGATAAGTAAGATCGTCTCCACAG
>JAVKPL010009625.1:0-38052 GCA_032173675.1 Gastrolobium villosum
CTATTGGCTGTCCAGAAATTGTGCATTGATTGATTGCTGTGCCGAGAGTGGTGATGTCTCCGGCGTGTCACAGCCAGTCTCCTCACCGTTCATTTCAGTCCTGCAGGCGAGGATGTTCAGCAGGGGCATTTGGCTATGTTATGTTGGGAGGTTTGGTGAGTGGGACACAGGAGGATCTCACTGGCATTCCTGTGGTGAGGGAATTCCTCGAGGTGTTTCCCGAGGAGATTCCTGAGTTTCCGCCACAGAGGGAGATAGAGTTCTCCATAGATCTATTGCCTGGTGTGGGGCCTATTTCACTGGCTCCATACCGGATGTCGCCACCGGAGTTGGCAGAGCTGAAGAAGCATATTGAGGAGCTTTCAGCGAAGGATTTCATTCGGCCGAGTGTGTCTCCCTGGGGAGCACCGGTTATTTTTGTGAAAAAGAAAGATGGGACCATGCGGTTGTGCACCGACTACAGACAGTTGAACAAGGTGACAATCAAGAACAAGTATCCTCTTCCACGCATTGATGATTTGCTGGATCAGCTCAGGGGTGCTTGCGTATATTCCAAGATTGATCTCCGGTCCGGTTACCATCAGATACGGGTAAAGCCGGAGGATGTCCCAAAGACAGCATTTCGCTCGAGGTACGGGCATTTTGAGTATTTGGTGATCCCGTTTGGACTCACCAATGCACCCACAGTGTTCATGGACTACATGAACAGGATCTTCCAGCCGTACCTGGATCAGTTTGTGATCGTCTTCATTGACGACATCTTGATTTACTCCAAGACAGAGGAGGAGCATGCTGAGCACTTGAAGATTGTTTTGCAAGTGTTGAAAGAGAAAAAGCTATATGCTAAGCCGTCAAAATGTGAGTTTTGGCTCAAGGCGGTGAAATTTTTGGGTCATGTGATTTCCGCTGATGGAGTTGCAGTTGATCCTAACAAGATTGAGGCCGTGATGGATTGGGAGAGACCCAAGACGGTTACAGAAGAGAGAAGCTTCTTGGGATTGGCTGGGTACTACAGGAGGTTCATAGAGGGATTCTCCAAGATGGTGCTACTGATGACTCGCCTTACCCGAAAGGAGACTCCATTCGTGTGGACACATGAGTGTGAGGAGTGCTTCCAGGAGTTGAAGGAGAGACTGACTACTGCCCCTGTGTTAGTCCTTCCTGATAATGCGGAGCAGTTTGAGTTATATTGTGATGCCTCTGGTAAGGGGCTAGGCTGTGTGTTGATGCAGAAAGGAAAAGTTGTTGCTTATGCTTCAAGACAGTTGAAACCTCATGAGGAGAATTACCCGACTCACGACTTGGAGTTGGCAGCCATTGTTTTTGCTTTCAAGATTTGGAGGCTTTACCTGTTTGGTATGAAGTTCGCTGTATTCAGTGACCACAAGAGCCCGAAATATCTGTTTGACCAGAAGGAGTTGAACATGAGATAGCGAAGATGGATGGAGTTCTTGAAGGACTACAACTTTGAGTTGAGGTATCATCCTGGCAAGACCAATGTGGTAACCGATGCTTTGAGTCAGAAATCCGTGAGCTTATCCAGCTTGATGATGAGCGACTACGAGGTGATCGAAAAGTTCAGAGATTTGAGAGTGAACTCCTTGTTTGGGGGCGCACTGCTTGAGATGGAAACAACAGAGGTGATTAATGAGCTAATGGAAAAGATTAAAGAGGCGCAAGTGCAAAGAGAGTGCCTTGACTATGTGAAGAACCAGGACGGTGTGTCTTGGAATGAGGATGGTTTGTTGCTATTCCAGAAGAAGATTGTTATCCCTCGAGGGCCATTGACTGAGGAGGTTATGGCAGAGGCCCATAAGGGCCGGTTTACTATCCACCCTGGTGCTACGAAAATGTACCAGGACTTAAAAAGAAATTTTTGGTGGCTGGGCATGAAGAAAGACATAGCGGTCTACGTGTCCAAGTGTTTGATATGTCAAAAAGTGAAGATCGAGCACCAGAAACCGTCTGGTAAGCTTCAACCTCTTGAAATTCCACAGTGGAAGTGGGAGAGTATTTCCATGGATTTCGTGGTGGGATTGCCTAAGACTCAGGCTGGTTGTGACTCTATTTGGGTCATTGTGGACAGATTGACCAAGTCTGCCCATTTTCTTCCAGTGAAGGTAAGCTTCACTACGGAGCAGTTGGCCAAACTATATGTCCGCGAGATTGTGAGGCTTCACGGGGTGCCCGAGAGTATCATCAGTGATAGGGACCCGAAGTTCACATCTCGGTTCTGGGAGGCGCTACAGGAGGCTTTTGGTACACAGCTGAGATTGAGTACCGCCTATCACCCTCAGACTGAGCGGACCATCAAAACATTGGAGGACATGTTGAGAGCTTGCACGTTGGAGCAGGGTTCTGCATGGGATAGGTACCTTCCGTTGGTAGAATTCTCGTACAATAACAGTTTTCATGCTAGTCTGGGCATGGCACCCTACGAGGCGCTGTATGGTAGGAGGTGTCGGATTCCTACTTACTGGTCCGAGGTTGGAGATAAAGAGCTATTTGGCTTGGACTTTGTCCAAGATACTACCCTGCAGATCCAGATGATCAGGGAAAAGTTGAAGCAGGCGCAGAATCGCCAGAAAAGCTACTACGTTGTCAAGCATCATCCACTGGAGTTCAGTGAGGGTGAGCACGTGTTCGTGAGACTTTCACATGTAACCGGTGTTGGACGGGCACTCGGAGTGAGGAAGTTGAGCCCGCGATTCATTGGGCCCTACCAGATCCTTGGTAGAGTAGGACCTGTTGCCTATCGACTTGCCTTACCTCCGAACCTAGCCAACATCCATGACGTGTTTCACGTGTCTCAGCTTCGAAGGTACATAGCAGACCCTTCGCACGTGGTGCAGCCGGATGATGTGGAGGTTCGGGAGAACCTAAAGACTGCCGTCGGACCACTCAAGATTCTCGATCGAGGCGAGAAACAACTTAGAAGCAAGATTATTCCGATGGTCAAGGTGCAGTGGACTGGGCGTAGTCCCGAGAAGTGCACGTGGGAGCGAGAGGATGAGCTTATCCGGCAGTATCCCGACTTTCGAGACAGGTATGTTTCTGATTTTGAGGACAAAATCCTTAAAAAAGGTGGGGTGAATGTAAGAACCCGCACATCTAATTAAGGTAATTAGTGAATTAATTATGATAATTAGGAAAAGATTCCATAATTGACCTTAATAATTATTTTTGGGCTTAAATAATTATATTGAGTCAGTAAAAATGCTGAAAGTCGCTTTTCGGAAGAAAAGCGCAGATACCGGTTCTGCTACCCGGTATAAATGCGTACCGGAAAAGTATCCTGGAAAATCATGAAGAGTGCATGATAATTACTAGAATATTATGTAGGACTTGTGAAACAAGTTTCAAGTCAAAATAATGTAATCTGACGCCATAACTGATACTGGCTATGGAAAAGCGCGTACCGGAAAGGTGCACCGAAAAATAAAATAAAAATATGACAAATCTTAGAAAAATGTGTAGGTCTAAATTCCAAAGTTTGGGATCAATGTAACAGCCCGTTACTTACCGGTATTGTTAACATTAATTATGATATTAAGCGCAGTTACAATCGCAGCAGTTCATTTATAGAAATGAGAATAAACTTTTTCCGATTATTACGCGAACTAGCGGAAGACTTTCTTAACTATTTATACACTTTATTTTATTACCTACAAGATACTAAGGGGTTCCCATAAACCCACTTAGCCAATTCCTCACTTTTTACGTTTTTACCACTTAACAGGATTTGCCAATCTGTTTTTCTACGAACACAAAATAAAAATCCAAACTTAAACTCCAGGTTATCTTTTTTCCTTATTCACTTACCTTTCTATCAAGCTATCACACACTCAATTCCGAGCTCGTGAGCTCCGGTTATCGCCGTTTGAAGATGGACAAACAACATTGCCTACCAACTCCGAAACAGCCTAAAACCTACAATCTTCATGGAATAAACTGTACCTAACCACCCAACCAATGACTCTCAAACTTTTACACCATAAACTAGACACCTCAAACTTCGATTTGATATATCGTATGCTTAATTTGACCAAGTAACGAAGCGGAAATTAATTTCTCAAAACTACCTCAAATCTGCCAACAAAAACAGGGCAGAACAGGGCAGTATGCTACAACAGCCCCCATGGGCTGCGCACACCACCAATGAACCTAGGCTTTTGACACAACGTAGGGGACATCTTAAGCTTCAAAATGGCGTATGGCACGTCCCAATCGGACCACTATGGAGAGAGATACGCTCCTCCAAAGTTCACCCAAAAACTGCCAATTCTACAGAAAATTCGCTAGAGTTTCCTTTGTATTTCCAAGAATCCCCAAATTTGCATAACCTGTTTAACACCACTATTACACCTGAAATCCAGCAAAATCCAATGGGTGGCACACACAAGGTCCAACAACGCCTTGGGGCTCTTACAACCCAATCCAATATACACTTAAAATATAAGCAGTTTACTTTTCAATCCTTTATAGTTTTAATAACTAACATTCAATTTCATGCATAAACCATAATGCAGGTAATCATAAACCTACAATAGGCCTAAAGCCCTTCCATCATATTACATACATCCATGGTACATTTACAACACTGGATTACATTTACATTTACAACTTTAACTTCAAACTACAATTATTTACATATTACACTTCACTTGCCAAATAAATTCATAAACTAAAATGACATGATAGCTAAACTCTACACCACTGCTCCACTCGTCCTCATGCGGGCTTCTTGCCCGCTGCTCCATATCCACTGGTACACCCTGAAATAATGCCCCGAGACGGGGTGAGATATACGGATATATCTCAGTAACCAAGAGGTTCTGGAGAAAACTCCGCCCAATGGTTCACTTCGATGTATATCAATAGCAATAAAACAACACCACTGTTATAAAATGGGATAAAGCAAGGGATTTAGAGAAAGGGGGAATATATCAGAACAACTACGACATGCGGGATGGTAGCTACCAATACCACGCCATGTCCTCGGCTAAGACATTATCATCTAATAGACATTTTCCATTTGAGCTCTCTAACACCACATATCACAAAATCCCTCTTTAGGGTCAATAATCAAAACTCAAAATTCAACCAATGAAATGTTGAAATAACTCACCTAATTGCATGGTATATGACTCCACCTAAGCATACTCCACCATTGGAGCATTTGAAAGCATCATGATCACCCTTTTATCCCTTGAAAACTGCACCTAAATGGGCATGGATCTCCTCACACACTCAATTTCAAGGCTAAACAAGGCTACCAATGGGTTTAGGAGGTGTTTTCCATCAAGATTCAACACAAACTTTGTTGAATTTGGTTGAGAATTGGTTGGCTTGTGGCAAGGATGAATTTGGTGCAAGAATGGAGGCCAAGGGGCTGTGGTCACGGCTGTGAAAAGAGGAACACGGGTGGAAATGAAGATGAATAGGAACATTTGAGTGTTTTATTAACTTTAACTGGGTACCGGATCCCACGTGATTTAAAACTCACCCGAATTTCCCTCCGGTCATCACTAAAATTCACAATTTAAAAACCTAATGAGAAATTATAATTTTTCATCTTAACAAAATCCTTTAATTTTACTCTTTCAGATAAAAATTTGGAGCTTTCCGGTTGTTCGGAAAAACACTGCTTTAAGGTACAGCGCGCTCCGTTGACAAACTTCCACAAATTGATTTAAGTCCCTCAAATATTATCAGAAATCATATTTTCTATTTCTATGGACCATTTAAAATCAATATTTGAAACCTAGAGCTCAAAATTCCACTGGCACGTTTTTCGGTGCAATCTGACTGCGGTATTTTTACCCGCTAAAAACACTATTCACTGATTTTTCTGAAACTTGCCTATCCACTCAATTTTTCGTTCTGAATCCATTTCCAGGCTTATTTTTATCATCTGAGACCTCCTGCTCAATTTTTTTACCTTCCTAGGGTTGCGTGTTGGCTAATTACCGTTTTGCCATTTCTTTGTATTTTGGCCTAATCTTTGGGATTTTCACTAATCCTTCACTTAATTTCTCACTTAACACTTTAATTACTTATTTTAGAATTGTGAGGTGTTATAATCACCCCACCTTTTAGAATTTTGTCCGCAAAATTACATCTTAACGGTCCCGTAACACGGGGTGTAATCGAACATGTCATTTCTGTGGTATCCATGATTACTTAGTCCTTTACAAACTTGATAACTTCGGGTATCTGACCCCTTAACTCATTATATCTTTCACTGTTTCCTTAAACCACTGTTTCTTTTTCACTCACTGTAGTTCATCATATACTCATTTTACACTTGTCATTTATCGTGCAACGACCTTCAATTCGCAATACTTTAAGCTCTTCACGGCTTACGGTTACACTTTCACCAATTCATCGGTAATAGACGACCACATTACAATTTGTCTGTCTCACTTCATCTCATTTTCATCTTCATCTGTCTTTCTGTCCCAATGCCGTCCCCAAAAATCTCTAGTTGTTTCCATAATAGGCTCTAATTGTTTTCATGTATCTTCACACTTCCTTTAGCACTTAACTTTTTTCGCTGTCCTCACTGTTTCAACCATACTCAAACATACTAGTCCTTTCCATTACTGTCACTGCTCTTATGATTTCATTGTTTTCTTAGCTTTCACCGAAGCACATCATTTCTAGTTTCCAGGGCACTTTGTTGTTTCTTATAATTCTTACCCACATTAAATTCTATACTCCTATACTTTATTTTTCCTTGTCACGTGTCTTTACCTCTTCTTAGGTATTCATAACCATATCTTTCTCTTCATGATATGAAATTCACAATCCTCACAATCGTTTATATCTTCGATTAACCTTTTAAGTTTCTTTTAACCACACACACTCCTGAATCTTCCTATCTGGTAATCATATTCATAATTTGCTTTCACTGTTACTCTTTTCGTCAACTGAACCATCTCAATTTTATCCACTCAGTCAGCTCAATTCCATACTCAGACCTCTCACGGTCTAAAAACCACACTCATCAATGACCTCCATATCGAGGACTCATGCTTAATATTTTCACCCACTAACTATTTTCAATTTTCATTCCACTCCGATGTTACAACTTAACCTTATGTTCCACTCATTTATACATCTTTCTCGTAATCATAATCATTTAATCCTGGATGTCAAACTCAAAATACTATTACTTTACAGCTTTACTCACTTCCACTTAACACTTGGAACAAATCAATTTCCGACCCACTTCACTATTAACTGATGGACTATTCAAAATGCCATATCTCTCATATACAAGTCCTATTCACTAGGAATCCTTGACACTTAATTATCAAATCACTTAAAATCAATTCCATTATTGCCACCACTTCTATAATTTACCCCCAGTTGGTATATCAGTCTCTCAGAATATTCAAAATTACCAAAAACACTCGTCCATACCTCATTAGTACTTAATCAAAACATCATCAATCATGGTGCATTTTCCACACACTTTCCACCATAAGTGGCATATGCGATTACATACAACATTTCTCAACCTACTTTACCAGCAAAACCAAGCTATTCACTTTTTGGTAATCAATTACAATTATAGTTCCCATCTATGAATACACGTTCGCACTTGACTCTATTTCAATTTATCTTTTCCTTAGGGCTAACACTTTACTGTTTTACCTGAAATCTTGATCATCACTAGCCTTCCTAGAAGGACACTTACTCATTCTGTCAACTTTAACTCACATTATCATCCCTTTTTGGTCATAAGACGAGGGTTCCAACTAACTTACTACTTCACTTAGAGACAAAATTTATTTCATCAAACTTTCTTTACACCCACAATAGTGCTTCACTATCACACTTCGAAGTTCTTGCACACTAAGCCACAACTCTTATATCCAAACCTGACATACTATTGTCCATTTACAAATATATAACCTCGCATCTTGCGTTAACCATATGGAAAGACTCTCCCAATACGGTGGGTAACAACATTCACAGGTTTAACCCCTCGAGCTCTTGCTGTCCTAAGGGCCCCAGATGCCATGACCCACCGATCAGAGAATCCACCCATATGATCCATGCCGTAAAAACGACTTACTACTAGCTGTCCCTATTCTAAGACATCCCCCAAATGTTTCTTCTTTGTGCATTTACATAAATTATCTCTACCATACTAACCGTTACACCAATGTGGAACACTTCCTCGTTTCTCATTACTCATATCAAATACTACTAGTCTCCGGGAACTTAACCCGCACAGAGATAGCTATACACTCCTGGCACATAGGCCCCACTGAGATCTTCCTACTATCAATTCATATCACATGCACCCAGTGCACAGAGAAATTTTATACTCATAATATATCTGTATATGACAACAAACTGGTACACCGTGCACTCCAGATCACACATGGACCCAATCCATTTGGTGTCTGTATCACCTCTGTATATAACATCAAAACTATTCTGTATTATCACATGGGCTGCCCCCATACTCTTAGTAGTAGTGGTATAATATACACCTGTTATATATAAGTTAATTCATCTTGCTCTCTCGTGTCATTCTTCTCACTGGTAGTTTACTTTCGTTTCGGTGACCCCTTTGACCTGGTTTATAACATAGTCGCAGTTATAATAATCCACATTCTCTTCGTAATTTCGTATACGTTTTCTAACTCGTAATAGTTCCTTCTGTCTTGTTACCGTTCAGTCCGTAGTCCATTATCTCTTCCTTGCTTATTCTTCTCACAGATTGTTTACTCTTTCACTTTGACTAATCACTTGCCATGGTTCATAACATAATCCCTAATCCATAATTGCTAAATTTTCTCAAAGTTCTGTACACATCTCAATTCTCTCAGTATAAGTTTCACATTTCCCATCACACAGGGATCTTCCAATCATTTTCGTCGAATCACAGATAACTACTTCACCTCAATCCTTGCACTGAATTTATACCTCAGTTCACTAACAAATCTTATCATTTTCATCTTGAATTACACATTAGCTCTCTTGCTGACCACATAATTCCACATTCTCTGCACACTTTACACATCAGTTCTTTCATTAACCTCTGACTTTCACACTTTATTGCCACTTGGTTCCGATACTAATCACTTGATTTCACATTAAATTTTACCTTCACTCATTCTCTAATCATACCATCTCAACTTATTGTTATGCAACAATAAGTCACAACTTATGCCACTGTTCTAGTCGATTGCCTGTCACGGCTCACATAACATATGCTCAATACTGTAGAGCAACTCATCAATTTTCCTGATCACTTCCACCCTTGGTGGTTGTAGAATATCTCTTTACCTTGTAAATACCTTTACTCCTTCTATCACTCCGTATCAAATACCAATATTTTCATAAGTGCACTATTATTAGTAGTACATATACATATACCACCAAATCATAATTTCTTTACAACTCTTATTACTTTCGTACAATGACTGTACATCTCAACCATTCTGTTCCTTTATCACTGATACGCCTGCCAATCTGAATCGACCTCCACTAACTGCAATAGTGTCTTCATGGTACATAGATCTTGTGTCATCCATGGCAATTCCTTCACTTTTCCTCATACATATTACACATAATAATATACTCATCATTAGTTCACCTCACTTGTGTTTAGTCAACACTACCTCTTTATGGAATTCACTCCCATATTTCAATACCTCTCACATTACCAATCTACCAGCATCATACTTTCACGTGGTCAAACCTCGTAGGATTACTCATCACATATTCTATTTGTTTCTCTGCTTGAACCATCCCAATTCATTCAAGTGCACCGCACTTGTCCTGGTCTCATAACTGCTAATCAAACATGACGTGTTTAACTCACGCATACGAATATCTGTTCCCTTTTCTCAATAATTCTTCAGGTTCAAAACCTCTCGCCTTGATGAAGTCTATTCACCAAGACCACTTGTACATAACTGTCTTACTATACTACACATATACTTGGAATTTCACCAATCTCATAAGCTCATCTCTGTTATATGTTTATCTTTCATAGTACTGCAAGGTTCGTCAATGCTCATATTGTACATATCATAAATTGTACACCACTGTTGCTTATAATACACTTTTCTCTTGACATTCATCGAAGTCACATATAATATTTATGTCTGTTCTTTTATGCCTTCTAATATTCATACTTGACTTACTGCCATCCTTTGTCCATGGAGCAGTTAACACTGCAGCCACAACATCAGGCTAAAGACTCACACTCGGTGCTTCAAGGTTACTACGCAGGCTTCTTACGATGACCATAGATGTAACACAAAGGAATGGATTGATCAGACCCACACTAAGGAATTACATATACAGTAATCGATAAGAACCTACATACAACTATGTAGCACACAACACATCTATATATATTATCAGAGTTCCCTAACAAAACTGCTCTGATACCATAAAATGTAACATCCCGTTACGTACCGGTATTGTTAACATTAATTATGATATTAAGCGCAGTTACAATCACAGTAGTTCATTTATAAAAATGAGAATAAACTTTTTCCGATTATTACGCGAACAGTAAAAGTATAAAAAACGTAATAATAAAAAGCTGTGATTGTAACTGAAACACTAGCGGAAGACTTTCTTAACTATTTATACACTTTATTTTATTACCTACAAGATACTAAGGGGTTCCCATAAACCCACTTAGCCAATTCCTCACTTTTTACGTTTTTACCACTTAACAGGATGTGCCAATCTGTTTTTCTACGAACACAAAATAAAAATCCAAACTTAAACTCCAGGTTATCTTTTTTCTTTATTCACTTACCTTTCTATCAAGCTATCACACACTCAATTCCGAGCTCGTGAGCTCCGGTTATCGCCGTTTGAAGATGGACAAACAACATTGCCTACCAACTCCGAAACAGCCTAAAACCTACAATCTTCATGGAATAAACTGTACCTAACCGTCCAACCAATGACTCTCAACCTTTTACACCATAAACTAGACACCTCAAACCTCGATTTGATATATCGTATGCTTAATTTGACCAAGTAACGAAGCGGGAATTAATTTCTCAAAACTACCTCAAATCTGCCAACAAAAACAGGGCAGAACAGGGCAGTATGCTACAACAGCCCCCATGGGCTGCGCACACCACCAATGAACCTAGGCTTTTGACACAACGTAGGGGACATCTTAAGCTTCAAAATGGTGTATGGCACGTCCCAATCGGACCACTATGGAGAGAGATACGCTCCTCCAAAGTTCACCCAAAAACTGCCAATTCTACAGAAAATTCGCCAGAGTTTCCTTTGTATTTCCAAGAATCCCCAAATTTGCATAACCTGTTTAACACCACTATTAAACCTGAAATCCAGCAAAATCCAATGGGTGGCACACGCAAGGTCTAACAACGCCTTGGGGCTCTTACAACCCAATCCAATATACACTTAAAACATAAGCAGTTTACTTTTCAATTCTTTATAGTTTTAATAACTGACATTCAATTTCATGCATAAACCATAATGCAGGTAATCATAAACCTACAATAGGCCTAAAGCCCTTCCATCATATTACATACATCCATGGTACATTTACAACACTGGATTACATTTACATTTACAACTTTAATTTCAAACTACAATTATTTACATATTACACTTCACTTGCCAAATAAATTCATAAACTAAAATGACATGATAGCTAAACTCTACACCACTGCTCCACTCGTCCTCATGCGGGCTTCTTGCCCGCTGCTCCATATCCACTGGTACACCCTGAAATAATGCCCCGAGACAGGGTGAGATATACGGATATATCTCAGTAACCAAGAGGTTCTGGAGAAAACTCCGCCCAATGGTTCACTTCGATGTATATCAATTGCAATAAAACAACACCACTGTTATAAAACGAGATAAAGCAAGGGATTTAGAGAAAGGGGGAATATATCAGAACAACTACGACATGCGGGATGGTAGCTACCAATACCACGCCATGTCCTCGGCTATACGCCTATGGGTACTACCCCTGGCGTGTTCATAGAACAACCCACCAAGGTACCCCTTCCAACCATATACACCCGAGACAACCTAGTGTGCTCCTATCTGGATAACACACCACGACCCTGGGTCAACTGGTACTCCTTCTCGGAGACCTATCCAGTGGCAGTCCGGAAACACTTGCCCGAAGGCTAAAAAATTCTACTGGCCAGAGATCTGGTACATAAGTACCCACTGTGATAATGCACATGCATGCTCATGTTGTTCTACACTACTCATACACACTTCCTACCATTGGCATCAACTAGCAAGGTGGAACACAAAAGGGGAACAAGCCCCAGTACCAAGAGGTTACCTTTCTTTTTCCTTTCACTGAGCTCCGCAGAACTCCACTTACAGCTTGATTCTCCGGGAACGCCTCTATCCACTTGATCCAGGACCAAGGGCAATCCACTGTTTCACTGTTCCAAGTCTATGTCCACGTACGGCAACCTGTACAACCATGCACAGCCGTCAGTTTCAGTCACAATACGTCAAAACGCGAAAACGTCAAATTCCTCTTCTCTCCCTCTAAGGTTCGTCCATCATAGGGTTATTTTAGGTTTTATTTTTCTAAATTTTCTTTCTCATTTTAATTCACTTACTTAGGTTACCCAAAGGCTAGTTCAATCGCCGTTTTACGGTTTTACGACTTTTTCGCAACGTTTTGCGAATTACTACACTTTAGGCACATTTTGCCACTTTCAACACTTATCATTTTTACATTGATTCTTCCACATGCCAATCACCACACAACCCATCTAATAACTTTTCCATCACACAACACAACACCAAAGTGTTCTAAAACATCCATTTGCTCAATTGTACATAAATGGCCTAATCTTGGTTAGTCCAAACCAAGGATTTCCACTCAATTCCTATGGCCCACCACTCACATAATCACTTCCTAACATCATATAATCACACTACAATTCACTATACCACACATTAACACAAACTCAAAAATTCCATTTCATGAACCCATTTTTTTTCTAAGTTAAAAATCCATTTTTTTCGCTTAAAATTTTCATTGCATTTCTAGCATTAATACATCATTCTAAGACATTATCATCTAATAGACATTTTCCATTTGAGCTCTCTAACACCACATATCACAAAATCCCTCTTTAGGGTCAATAATCAAAACTCAAAATTCAACCAATGAAATGTTGAAATAACTCACCCAATTGCATGGTATATGGCTCCACCTAAGCATACTCCACCATTGGAGCATTTGAAAGCATCATGATCACCCTTTTATCCCTTGAAAACCGCACCTAAATGGGCATGGATCTCCTCACACACTCAATTTCAAGGCTAAACAAGGCTACCAATGGGTTTAGGAGGTGTTTTCCATCAAGATTCAACACAAACTTTGTTGAATTTGGTTGAGAATTGGTTGGCTTGTGGCAAGGATGAATTTGGTGCAAGAATGGAGGCCAAGGGGCTGTGGTCACGGCTGTGAAAAGAGGAACACGGGTGGAAATGAAGATGAATAGGAACATTTGAGTGTTTTATTAACTTTAACTGGGTACCGGATCCCACATGATTTAAAACTCACCCGAATTTCCCTCCGGTCATCACTAAAATTCACAATTTAAAAACCTAATGAGAAATTATAATTTTTCATCTTAACAAAATCCTTTAATTTTACTCTTTCAGATAAAAGTTTGGAGCTTTCCGGTTGTTCGGAAAAACACTGCTTTAAGGTACAGCGCGCTCCGTTGACAAACTTCCACAAATTGACTTAAATCCCTCAAATATTATCAGAAATCATATTTCCTATTTCTATGGACCATTTAAAATCAATATTTGAAACCTAGAGCTCAAAATTCCACTGGCACGTTTTACGGTGCAATCTGACTGCGGTATTTTTACCCGCTAAAAACACTATTCACTGATTTTTCTGAAACTTTCCTATCCACTCAATTTTTCGTTCTGAATCCATTTCCAGGCTTATTTTTATCATCTGAGACCTCCTGCTCAATTTTTTTTACCTTCCTAGGGTTGCGTGTTGGCTAATTACCGTTTTGCCCTTCTTTGTATTTTGGTCTAATCTTTGGGATTTTCACTGATCCTTCACTTAATTTCTCACTTAACACTTTAATTACTTATTTTATAATTGTGAGGTGTTATAATCAAGATCTTTTGCGTTGCTATTATGGCTAATACTGCGCGTTTAAGTGGATTTTGGCTATAAATACACTTATTATGGGCACAAAACCCTAGAACCCTATTTTCCCTACGTGAATTGGCTGCAGCTTGGGCTCCTTTGCTGCCACCCTTCTCCCTTGCCTTCTTGTTTGGGAAAAGCCTTCAAGTCACCTCTTTTCCTTGAGTTCTTCACACTTTCTTCTTGCCAACACTTGGTGGGGTGGGTTGTGAGAGTGTGAGGCTACATCTGCTGCACACTCAGCCATTGTGGGTTGAGGTTTGAGGGCTGGTTTGGTGAGTTGAGTGTGGTGAGTCATGATCATGGCATTTTAAGGTCCAAGAAGCAACCTTTGGTGCCAAGAACCAACCTTTGGTGTGCCATTTTCGTGCACAGTGTTGTGGCTGACTTTGGAGCTGTTGAGTGAGCTCCAAGAGCATCATCTAGTCTGCTTTTGGCTTTTGGTATGATCATCACCTTTGAACTTGTGTTTATATGCTTAAAAATGGAACCTTGATGCATGTATGTAACTAAGTTGATAACTTAAGGGTGGGGAAGGTTAAACACACCTAGAAATGCATGTTTAAGTGCCTATAATCGGTTAAAAGTGGGATCTTTGATGTGGATATTAACGAAATGCAGAAACTGCATTCTGTCGTGAAATATCTGGATATTTGTCGAACAGATATCCGGATATCCATATCCGGATATGGTATCCGGATATTGGTATCCGGATGTGGGATCTGGGTATCCGGATATGGTATATCCGGATATGGTCAGTGTGATATCCGGATATGGCATATCCGGATATGTCCCTGGTGATATCCGGATATTCTGGGTTTTCGCAGAACAGTAGCTGTGCTGTGTGGACAGTAGGCTATTGGGGGTTTGTGGACCCTAGATTAATGAAGTTGAACTTCTGTAATTAATGAACTAAGTCAGAATCACATGATTAAGGGCTTATGGCTTTGTTGGAAGCCTTAAGATGTAAAACGTAAAGGAAAGGCGTAGTCTTTAAGTTATATGCTTGTGATGCATATTTAATGACGTACTGTTGGTCCATATCAGATTGTGATACTGCTGTGTTTGGACTTGAGAGTGGTTGGACTCTTGGCTTGGATAGCTAGCTTGCAAGGTAAGCTTTCGTGTCCTCAGTTTAGCCATTTTGTGGTTCCACCATGTCCCATGGGGATGTGGTTTATGCATGCTGTGTTACATGCTTTGATGTTTTGGAAATGCTGTTGAGCTATTATATGCAATGTGCTTTTATGATATGCATGTGATGTCCACCTATACGGTAAGCCTGAGTATGTGGTACATACAAGATGGTGAGGCTGTGGGTGAGGTGCAAGCGGTGTTCCTTGTACTTATGTGGGTATAGACGTATTCCTGCATTTCTCTGGCCAGTAGATTGTATAAACACACATGGCATGAATATCTGTTGCACTGCATAGTTTTGGATCTTATAATGAAATATTGCTTTTGAACTTATATTGCACATGTAAGTGAGCTTGGGGTGGAAGATCCTTGAGGACCCCTTGTCTTACTGAGATTTCTTGTTTAGAGATCTCACCCCACGTTTGGGGACGCTTATTTCAGGTTCAGGTAATGTTGAGGGCTCAGGTGGCAGGAGGCCAGAGCTGAGTTAGACTTATCTGTGTTTTGCTGACATGATGGTTGCTGGTTATTTGACTGCTGTTTATGTTTTCAGTTATGATTATATTGAGACTGCTTTTGGGCATTGTTGCCTTATTTGGTGAGCATGGGGTTTGTCCATGCCACACAGACTTGTTATTGTCTTCTTTATTTAAAGTTGTATTTAAGTATCAGGATTTTGGTCCAGGCTATGTGATGTAGTCCTGTGACTTAGAAACACACTTTATATTTATGAGGTATTTCAGTTAGTTGTCTTGCAATTTACATACAGGCAGTACCTTATGAGATTGATTAAGTAATCAAGTTGGCTAAGGTTAATGACGTCATAATTGAATTAAAGAAAAAGTTATTCCGCATTTTAATTAAGCATGGCTTAATACGATAGTATGTTAACATTCCGGGTTAACACGGGCTGTTACAACAGCCAATGACTCTGAATTCAGCATAACCTGCTTGAAATAAGCATGCTTAACCAACTGATTAAACTTGACTAAATAATCATCAAAAGACATGTCTTCCTGCACAAGATCATCATACTCATCCTTCGTCCTTTCCCTAACATCATGGGAAAATACTTGTCAAGAATGTGCCTCTCAAACAAAGACCAAGTAATAGCATAACTTTGTAGTTCAAAAGGGTGGATAGTGTTCACTAATCAATCTAAAACATCACCCTTTACCATAAAGGTGGCACATAATAGTCTCCCGTTATTATCACGTTCCATCACTCAAAAATCCTCTTTAAATCCTGAAACCAAGCAGCAATAGCAACAACAACAGGGTCAAAACTCCCATCAAAAGTAGGTGGTTGATGCTTCCTGAAAGCATTCAACTATCTATTCTTACGCTCAGATTTACCATTTGGGTGTCCGATGCACATCAGTGCGTCGAATATGACCAGCACTACCAATACTAGGAGTATGATGGCTAGCTTATATAATAGCCCAAAATAATTAATTAGCAAAATACATGTGATTAGATAATTAAGCATGTATTAGTGAGTAAAAATAAGTAAATTCCCTTATAAAATTAATTGGGGTCACTTTTGAGGTAAAAAGTGTACTCTGCGAAAATTAAGGGGTATAAATGGGTGTAGACAAAAGTACCCAAAATATAAAAACGAAAGTAGAAATATTCCTAGAAAAATATTCCAGACTGTTGGGTAAAGTTTGGTAATTAATGGGGTTGAATAGATAGATGAACAAATACCCACTTAACCTGTGTTAAGTGGCATGTCACTAAAGGAACCCCATTTCCCCAACCCCACCCGCATGCACAGAAGCAAAGGAGAAAAAGAAAAGAGAAGGGAAAGAAGAGAGGAGAAGGGAGAAGAAGAAGAGAAAAATGAAAGGGGAAAACCCTTGGGTGATCAAACCTTGACGGTTTTGAGTGATTCCAAAGCCTAAACCACTCCAAATCTTCCCCTCTTTCACAATCCTAGCTTGGGTCTTGGTGGGGAGTAGTGTGTTGTGAGATTCCTCCTCCCAAAGTTGCGACCCATTGGAGAAGTTGTGAGATTTGAGAGTTCCTACTTCCATGGAAGCTTGAGGAGTAACCAATCCTTGGTTGTGCAACCATTGGTGGTAAGATTCTACTCCTTGAACTCTATTTTCATGAGAAATGCATGATTGGGGAAGATGATGAATAGTGTTTTGGGGTTTATGGTTATGTGAGTAAATGGGCTATGTTCTAGGAAGATTGAGGCCTAGAGTATGTTGAGAAAAATGCTAGGAATGACATTTAATCGGTGAAAATAAGTTTATATAGTCATATGATTTTGTTTGGAAAATTACAAAATTATGCATTTGACTATGGTTTGGCTTGTTTTGGTAATCAATGGTTTGGTTTGGTTGATTGTTGATATTGTCCATGTGATGCTTAGGATTGAGGCATTTGGACCAACAGTGAGTAACCAACCATTGGAGCAAGCTATGGAGCTCGGTTAGCTCCTTGGGATTGATAATTGTGTTGTGAAGATTGGTGAGGAACAAAGGTTAAGTTGGAAGCATTGAGGTAAGCCTTCGGACCTTGGGTGTAATTCCCTTTATTGTTCCACCAAGCCCTGAACGGGTAATGGGTGTGTTGTTGTATATAAATGCAATGAAATAGAGTAATGCTTCGTTATATGTATTTGCATGCTTTGGTGTGACATAGGATGGTGTTTCCCTATGTTGGTATGTAGCATGACGATGCGTAAATCATACTTGGTAGTTTAGCTGGCCAGTAGGACTATTTGCATCTGAGTATCCTTAGGACAGCTCGAGAGCTCGAGGGATTTCTCCTGGAGATGTTTTGTACACTTGCATGAATATGTATTTGCTGCATTATTATTGTCATTGCTATTACACTGTTATTGAACTATGGGGTGGAGAGATGCTCCAAGGACCCCTGGTTTACTGGATATATTCGTATATCTCACCCCGTGTTGTTGGGGACCCCCTTTCAGGAAAGGATGCTGCAGGAGCCTCTGATGGCAAGTGGCCATATTTGAAGTAGTTGATACATGAAGAGTTTCATCATTGTGATTAAGCATTTCATTTTGTAGTTCCTATGTATAGGATTGTAAATGAAAGACAATTGTCATATGCATGCTATGTGTTAATTGGTTGGACTTAGCCTATGCTCATCCCCTTTGGTATCTCTTTTGTTGATGGGAGCCAAGGAGTTGATCATAGTGTTTTGTAGCTAAGTCCCATGATTTGTAATTGAAACTTGTAAACATGATGTAATGTTGTAATTATTGGGTATTTGCATATATGATGAAATGATATGCATGCTTCTCTTGTGTATGAGTATCTAGAGAGACTAGAATTCATGTATTGAAAGGATTATATGATGTAAATTAGGTGAAAGAAGACCTTTAGGTTGGAAAACCAATTTAAAACAAAGATACCCTGTCTTGTTGTCCAATTTTCGTATCCTATACGATAGATTTGGACCTTTGTGTCTTGATGGAAGTTGTAGATATGTTTCTTAGCTTTCCATAGAGACCAAGATTGTGTAATTTGGATAAGTATAACTAAAGTTATGGTTAAAACACCACAGGTAGGTCAAATTGCCCTGTTTTGGGTACACAGCCTGCTTGACTGTCCACGCTATGAGCGTGGGATCCACGCTTGAAGCGCCAACGGCCAAAATGAGGCACGCTTGAAGCGTGGCGCCACGCTTGAAGCGTACGGGGGATCTGTCGATCAGCACATGTCGCTTAGAAATCTCATAACTTGGGCTACGGTGCTCCGATTTGAGCGCGGTTTGAACCCACGCGTAACTAATGAAAAATCCTATAATATAATGGGCAAATGGAGACCATAATAAATGAAATGAAAGTATGGTATTAAGCTTTAAGTATGTTATTCCGCAATGTATTATGGTTATGGTCACGCAATTGGGTAATTTTAATTCGGCTTGTTTTAAAAGAAAAATTTAACCGGATTTTAATTGCACCAATGTGATTGTAACTGCGCTTAATATCATAAGTCAATGTTAACAAACCGGTTCTAGAACGGGGTGTTACATTTTATGGTATCAGAGCAGTTTTGTAGGGAAACTTGTGGACTATTGTTATATGTGTTTGCTGTTTAATGTTTTGTAGTTGTTTTAGTACTCTTGATGATTATTGCATTTGTGATCACTTAGTGTGAGCCTGATCAACTCATTTCTGGGTGTAACTTGTGTAGTGTCATGACGAGGAACCGAAATAACGCCGAAGCATCGAATGCAAACGCTCAGCCAGATCCTGTTTTGGCTGCTTTGGTTAGGCCACGAGGTGGTCGTGGGGCAACGGTTGGGCAGCCGGATCCTATGGTTGAAACCCTGGCAGCTGTGCACAGGGAGTTGGAAGTTAGTCGTCGAGCTAACGAAAACTTGCTTAAGACAAATGAAGACACGCGGAATGCTATGACCGCGATGATGATCGAGCTGAGGGCGATGAGGGGTGCTAGACCCGAGAACCGGCAACCCTCTCCTCCTCCTCACACTGCCACGACTACTCCACCTGCTCACAATGAAGAAGACGGAGCGGGTAATAATGAGGGTGAAGCGAGTCACCACTCAGGTAGTCATAGCCATCATACTGAGGTGCGTTAACCCCATGCAGAACAGGTTGATGAACACGAAGCCGAGGAAAGAAGATTAATGGCTTTTAGGAAGCACAAACCTCCTTCTTTTAAAGGAGAATATGACCCTATGGTGGCAGCAAAATGGCTCCAAGCTATGGAGAAGATTTTCAGGGTTATGAGATGCCCTGATGCATTGAAGTTGGTCTACTCCGTTTATATGTTGGAAGAGGAAGCGGAGGATTGGTGGACTAATACTGTGCAACCTCTTGAAGCTGAAGGCCGGGAAATTACCTGGCGATTGTTTGAGACGTTGTTCTTAGACAACTATTTTCCTAGGGAGGCTAGGTGTAACACCCCGTTCTAGAACCGGTTTGTTAACATTGACTTATGATATTAAGCGCAGTTACAATCACATTGGTGCAATTAAATCCGGTTAAATTTTTCTTTTTAAAGCAAGCCGAATTAAAATTACCCAATTGCGTGACCATAACCATAATACATTGCGGAATAACATACTTAAAGCTTAATACCATACTTTCATTTCATTTATTATGGTCTCCATTTGCCCATTATATTATAGGATTTTTCATTAGTTACGCGTGGGTTCAAACCGCGCTCAAATCGGAGCACCGTAGCCCAAGTTATGAGATTTCTAAGCGACAGGTGCTGAAACAGCAGATCCCCCGCGCTGACAGCGCCACAGTGGCGCCCTCAGCGCCAGCGCCACTGCCTAATTTTGGCCGTTGGCGCTCCTAGCGCCATTCTGGCGCCCATAGCGCCAGACAACAGGGCTGTGTACCCAAAACAGGGCAATTTGACCTTCCTGTGGTATTTTAACCATAACTTTAGTTATACTTATCCAAATTACACAATCTTGGTCTCTATGGAAAGCTAAGAAACATATCTACAACTTCCATCAAGACACAAGGGTCCAAATCTATCGTATAGGATACGAAAATTGGACAACAAGACAGGGTATCTTTGTTTTGAATTGGTTTTCCAACCTAAAGGTCTTCTTTCACCTAATTTACATCATATAATCCTTTCAATACATGAATTCTAGTCTCTCTAGATACTCATACACTAAGAGAAACATGCATATCATTTCATCATATATACATATGTCCAATAATTACAACATTACATCATGTTTACAAGTTTCAATTACAAATCATGGGACTTAGCTACAAAACACTATGATCACTCCTTGGCTCCCATCAACAAAAGAGATACCAAAAGCATGAGCATAGGCTAAGTCCAACCAATTAAACATAGCATGCATATGACAATTGACTTTCATTTACAATCCTATACATGTGAACTACAAAATAACATGCTTAATCAAATGACACAATATCTTCATATGCCCAATCACTTCAAATATGGCCACTTGCCATCAGAGGCTCCTGCAGCATCCTTTCCTGAAAGGGGGTCCCCAACAACACGGGGTGAGATATACGAATATATCCAGTAAACCAGGGGTCCTTGGAGCATCTCTCCACCCCATAGTTCAATAACAGTGTAATAGCAATGACAATAATAATGCAGCAAATACATATCCATGCAAGTGTACACAACATCTCCAGGAGAAATCCCTCGAGCTCTCGAGCTGTCCTAAGGATACTCAGATGCAAATAGTCCTACTGGCCAGCTAAACTACCAAGTATGATTTACGCATCGTCATGCAACATACCAACATAGGGAAACACCATCCTATGTCACACCAAAGCATGCAAATACGTATAACAAAGCATTACTCTATTTCATTGCATTTATATACAACAACACACCATTACCCGTTCAGGGCTTGGTGGAACAATAAAGGGAATTACACCCAAGGTCCGAAGGCTTACCTCAATGCTTCCAACTTAACCTTTGTTCTTCACCAATCTTCACAACACATATCAATCTCAAGGAGCTAACCGAGCTCCATAGCTTGCTCCAATGGTTGGTTACTCACGGTTGGTCCAAATGCCTCAATCCTAAGCATCACATGGACAATATCAACAATCAACCAAACCAAACCATTGATTACAAAAACAAGCCAAACCATAGTCAAATGCATAATTTTGTAATTTTCCAAACAAAATCATATGACTATATAAACTTATTTTCACCGATTAAATGTCATTCCTAGCATTTTTCTCAACATACTCTAGGCCTCAATCTTCCTAGAACATAGCCCATTTACTCACATAATCATAAACCCCAAAACACTATTCATCCAAAACCTAAATCATGGATTCTTCATGAAAATAGAGTTCAAAGGATGAAATCTTACCACCAATGGTTGCACAACCAAGGATTGGTTACTCCTCAAGCTTCCATGGAGGTAGAAACCAACAAATCTCTCAATTTCTCCAATGGGTCGCAACTTTGGAAGGAAATATCTCAAACCACACACTCCCCACCAAGACCCAAGCTAGGATTGTGAAAGAGGGGAAGATTTGGAGTGGTTTAGGCTTTGGAATCACTCAAAACCATCAAGGTTTGATCACCTAGGGTTTTTCCCCCTTTTCTCTTCTCTTCTTCTTCCCTTTTCTTCTCTTCTTTTCTCTTTTCTTCTTCTTTTCTCCTCTCTTTCTGCACGCACGGGTTGGGGTTGGGTTTGGGTTCCTTTAAGTGACTGCCACTTAACACAGGTTAAGTGGGTATCGGTTCATCTATCTATTCAATTCCATTAATTACCAAACTTTACCCAACAGTCTGGAATATTTTTCTAGGAATATTTCTACTTCCATTTTTATATTTTGGGCACTTTTGTCTACACCCATTTATACCCCTTAATTTTCACAGAGTACACTTTTTACCTCAAAAGTGACCCCAATTAATTTTATAAGGGAATTTACTTATTTTTACTCACTAATACATGCTTAATTATCTAATCACATGTATTTTGCTAATTAATTATTTTGGGCTATTATAGTCACCCCACCTTTTAGCGATTTTGTCCGCAAAATCAAGAACATACCTGTCCTTAAACTCAGGATACTGACGGAGAAGCTCATCTTCCCGCTCCCAAGTGGACTCTTCAGGCGTCCTTCCTTCCCATTGAACTTTCACCATAGGAATAGATTTGTTCCTCAGCCTCTTCTCATCCCGCTCGAGTATTTTCAGTGGTCCAACTGGAGTTTTCAAATTTTCCCGAATCTCAACATCATCAGGTTGAACCACATGAGAAGGATCAGCTACATACTTTCTTAGCTGAGAAACATGGAATACATCATGTATATTGGATAGTTGAGGAGGTAAGGCAAGCTGGTAGGCAACCGGTCCTACCCTACGTAGAATCTGATAGGGTCCAATAAATCTAGGACTCAGCTTCCTCACTCCCAGGGCTCGTCCCACACCTGTAACTGGTGATAACTTTAGAAACACATGATCTCCCTCCTCAAACTCTAGAGGCCGATGCTTGAGATCATAATAACTCTTTTGGCGATCTTGGGCCTTTTTCAGACGATCCCTAATCATTTTAATCTGTTCAGTGGTCTCCTGAACAAAATCTAATCCAAATCGCTCTGAGTCTCCAACCTCTGCCCAGCAAGTAGGTGTCCTACACCTGCGACCATACAAGGCCTCGTAGGGAGCCATACCCAGACTAGCATGAAAACTATTATTATATGAAAACTCAACCAGTGGAAGGTATCGATCCCATGCCGTACCCTGCTCCAGAGTGCAAGCCCTCAACATATCCTCCAACGTCTGAATGGTCCTCTCAGTCTGACCATCCGTCTGTGGATGATAGGCAGTACTCAGTCTCAACCGAGTGCCAAGAGCCTCCTGCAATGCTCCCCAGAAGCGAGAAGTGAACTTCGGGTCCCGATCACTAACAATATTCTCAGGCACCCCATGAAGCCTCACAATCTCCTTCACATAGAGCCTGGCCAATTTCTCAGCAGAGAAATCTACCCGAACTGGTAAAAAGTGTGCGGATTTTGTCAATCTATCCACAATTACCCAAATAGAATCATAACTAGCCTGTGTCCGCGGCAACCCCACTACGAAATCCATGGAGATACTCTCCCATTTCCATTCAGGAACATCCAGTGGTTGCAACATACCAGAAGGCTTTTGATGCTCAATCTTGACCTTCTGACATACGAGACACTTGGAGACAAACTCTGCAATATCTTTCTTCATACCAGGCCACCAGAAATTAATCTTTAGGTCCTGATACATCTTTGTAGCTCCCGGATGGACAGTGAATTGACCCCTATGGGCCTCTGTCATCACTTCCTCTGTCAACTGTCTAGGTACAACAATATGACCCTGATATAATAGTATACCCTCATCATTGCAGGATACACCACTCTGACCTTTCAGTCGTTTAGCACTTTCATTTTGCAGCTGAGCATCTTTAATTTTTGTCATCATTTCGTTCTCAATTCTTGTAATTTCGATGTCACAAATTCTGCCTGGAAAGACTTCAGACAATTTCATATCTCTGAACCTCTCAATTACATCAAAATCTCTCATCATCATGTTTGCCATGCTCACTGACTTTCGGCTCAATGCATCCGCTACAACATTAGCCTTGCCGGGATGATATTTCAATTCAAAATCGTAATCCTTTAAGAATTCAGTCCACCGTCGTTGCCTCATATTCAACTCTTTTTGATCGAATAAGTACTTAAGGCTCTTGTGGTCACTAAATATGACAAACTTCATTCCATACAAGAAGTGCCTCCACTGTTTCAATCCAAAAACGATTGCAGCAAGCTCTAAGTCATGGGTCGGATAGTTTTCTTCATGAGGTTTCAATTGCCTCGAAGCATACGCTACTACTCTCCTATCTTGCATCAGCACACAACCCAATCCCTTTTTAGAAGCATCACTGTACAACTCAAATTCACCTTCCGGATCAGGAAGTACTAACACAGGAGCAGTCGTCAATTTTTCCTTTATCTTTTGAAAACATTCTTCGCATTCATGCGTCCAAATAAATGGAGTATCCTTCCGGGTCAAACGGGTCAATGGCAAAACCATTTCCGAAAATCCTTTAATAAATCTCCGGTAATAACCAGCCAAACCCAGAAAACTCCTTACTTCAGTCACAGTCTTGGGCCTCTCCCAATCAATAACTGCCTCTATTTTATTAGGATCAACCGCCACCCCATCAGCAGAAATGACGTGACCCAGAAACTGCACTTGAGAAAGCCAAAATTCACATTTAGACGGCTTTGCATACAACTGTTTATCTCTGAGGATTTGCAACACAGTTCTCAAGTGATCCTCATGCTCTTCCTTACTCTTGGAATATATCAGGATATCATCAATAAACACAATCACGAATTGATCCAGAAACGGCTTGAAAATGCGATTCATATAATCCATAAACACCGCCGGAGCATTAGTGAGTCCAAATGGAATTACCTGATACTCATAATGTCCATATCTAGATCGGAAAGCAGTCTTCGGAATATCTTCCTGCTTAATTCGGATCTGATGATAACCTGACCTCAAGTCAATCTTTGAAAAGACACAAGCACCCCTCAACTGATCAAGCAAATCATCTATGCGAGGGAGAGGATACTTGTTCTTAATAGTAACCTTATTCAACTGACGGTAATCAGTGCACAATCTCATGCTACCGTCCTTCTTCTTAACAAATATCACTGGTGCTCCCCACGGGGACACACTAGGCCTGATAAACTGCTTAGCCGAAAGCTCCTCAATGTGCTTCTTTAACTCGGCTAATTCCGGTGGTGACATCTGATACGGAGCCAGAGAAATGGGTCTCACACCAGGCAACAAATCTATGGTGAACTCAATCTCTCTGTGAGGTGGAAGCTGCAGAAATCTCATCCGGAAACGCATCCACGAACTCCTTCACCACAGGAATATTGTCAATCTCCTCATGACTTCCACCCACTAAACCCCCCACAAAGACATATCCCAATGCCCCGGCCCTCAGAGCCTTTCTAACCTGCAGCACAGATAGATATGGGGAAGAACTAGTAGCAGAATCATCAGCAGAGAGCACAATTCTTTTTCCACAGCAGTCTATCATAGCACAGTTCTTTGATAACCAATCCATTCCCAAGATAACTTGAAGACTGATCATCGGCAAACAAATAAAATCCAGCACATAATCTCGGCCTTCATATTTAAATTCAACATCCTTGCATAACACTGATGTGTAACACTTCTCTCCAGTAGCAGTCACCACTTTCATTGGAGGAGAAATGTCGTACATTTGCAAGTTTAGCCCAAAGGCCATAAAATCAGACATACAGGAGTGTGTAGCTCTTGAGTCAAACAAAACTTCAATATCCATATTATCAATATAAATTATACCTTTCACAAGATTTGGAGCCTTTTCTGATTGCCGACGGTCCATTGTATATACCCTACCAACCGTCTGTGCCTCTATCATAGGTGGAACAACAGAAACAGGAACAGCCGCAGCTTGAACTGCCATAGTCCTCACTTCATTCTGAGGACACTGTCTTGAGTAATGGCCGGGCCTTCCACATTTATAACAGATAATTTCACCGGTAGCACACTGGCCTCTATGCTCCCTCCCACATCCTTTACACTTAGGAGGAGGTCCTCTATCAACAAAATTCTTCTGAGTCCCCGGCTTCTTGAATATATCTGCTGGGTTGTTCACACTCAGCTTCTTATCTTTCATCTTTTTATTCTTCCAATAACCCGAGTCCGTTGCTTTATTTGCAGTAGGTGCTTGGGCCTCAGAAGGCTTCTTGGTACTGGACACACCATATACCTCTTCTACCTTTCGGCACTGATTTACAAATCGGCTAAACTCTCGGATGTCACAGTTTGACATCTTCCGAGACATCTTCTCATTCAGACCTCACTGAAACTTGGAGGTCATCTCAGCTGAAGTGGGCAAAGCTCGCCCATAATTAGCATATTTCACCAATTCATTGAACTTGGCAAAATATTGATCAATAGACATTGACCCTTGCTTCAAATCGTTATACTCATTCTGCTTCCTTTCCCTAGCCTCCCTAGGAAAGTAGTTGTCTAAGAACAGCGTCTCAAACAATCGCCAGGTAATTTCCCGGCCTTCAGCTTCAAGAGGTTGCACAGTATTAGTCCACCAATCCTCCGCTTCCTCTTCCAACATATAAACGGAGTAGACCAACTTCAATGCATCAGGGCATCTCATAACCCTGAAAATCTTCTCCATGGCTTGGAGCCATTTTGCTGCCACCATAGGGTCATATTCTCCTTTAAAAGAAGGAGGTTTGTGTTTTCTGAACGCCATCAATCTTCTTTCTTCGGCTTCGTGCTCATCAACCTGTTCTGCATGTAGTTGACGCACCTCAGTGTGATGGCTATGACTACCTGAGTGGTGACTTGCTTCACCCTCATTATTACCCGCTCCGTCTTCTTCATTGTGAGCAGGTGGAGTAGGCGTGGCAGTGTGAGGAGGAGGAGAGGGTTGACGGTTCTCGGGTCTAGCACCCCTCATCGCCCTCAGCTCATTCATCATTGCGGTCATAGCATTCCGCGTGTCTTCATTTGTCTTAAGCAAGTTTTCGTTAGCTCGACGACTAACTTCCAACTCCCTGTGCACAGCTGCCAGGGTTTCAACCATAGGATCCGGCTGCCCAACCGTTGCCCCACGACCACCTCGGGGCCTAACCAAAGCAGCCAAAACAGGATCTGGCTGAGCATTTGCATTCGATGCCTCGGCGTTATTCCGGTTCCTCGTCATGACACTACACAAGTTACACCCAGAAATGAGTTGATCAGGCTCACACTAAGTGATCACAAATGCAATAATCATCAAGAGTACCAAAACAACTACAAAGCATTAAACAGCAAACACATATAACAATTGTCCACAAGTTTCCCTACAAAACTGCTCTGATACCATAAAATGTAACACCCCGTTCTAGAACCGGTTTGTTAACATTGACTTATGATATTAAGCGCAGTTACAATCATATTGGTGCAATTAAATCCGGTTAAATTTTTCTTTTTAAAGCAAGCCGAATTAAAATTACCCAATTGCGTGACCATAACCATAATACATTGCGGAATAACATACTTAAAGCTTAATACCATACTTTCATTTCATTTATTATGGTCTCCATTTACCCATTATATTATAGGATTTTCCATTAGTTACGCGTGGGTTCAAACCGCGCTCAAATCGGAGCACCGTAGCCCAAGTTATGAGATTTCTAAGCGACAGGTGCTGAATCGGCAGATCCCCCACGCTGACAGCGCCACAGTGGCGCCCTCAGCGCTAGCGCCACTGCCTTATTTTGGCCGTTGGCGCTCCTAGCGCCAGTCTGGCACCCATAGCGCCAGACATCAGGGCTGTGTACCCAAAACAGGGCAATTTGACCTCCCTGTGGTATTTTAACCATAACTTTAGTTATACTTATCTGTTTCCACCCTGTGAGTATAATATATGGCCTGTGAGTATAATATATTGTGTGTGTGTGTGTGTGAAGGAATGATAACCTTCCATCTCTATTTGAAGGGTAGCATTGTCATCTATCATAGTTGGAAAAAATACTCTTTTCTTAGATTTGAAAATTTTAGATATTCTGGTAATTTTTTAATTATAACGAAACTAACATTCTCTGCCCTGTATCTCTCACACTATGTGTGTTCCAATTTACCAGATTCTCACTCTCTTCTCATTTTCAAATCATCATTTTCTACACTAAAAGACAGGTGATAAAATTGACCTTTGTAGATTAAGGATGGCTAGAATTTTTAAGGATGGTGGTTTTGAATCTCTCATAGTTTGGGGGAGGACAGAGTCATTCATTGGGGTCAAAGAGGATGAGAGCAGGAGGAGAGGAGGGAGGGGAATTTGTCAGATTGGAAAGATGGGGATACGTTAACAATTTGCAGAATATTTTCTTCTCTATCTCACCTAATGAAACTTGAATATTCATCTGTAACTTGTTTGATTTTTCCGAAGATATGATTTCCTACACCTGTATGTATTTAATTCCTTATATGGATTTTGATATTTTATATTGGTATATTATAAATTTACTTTTGCATTCATCTTGGGTTGCTACTGGAGACTGAATTTTTTTTCTGTATTTGATGCAGGTAAATAACAACTTCCTTTCAGTTGGCAATGCAAATAAAGAAATCAATGTAAATATGTTTCCTATTTCTATTTTGTTTTATAATAGGGAAGGAAGTAACATTTTTGACAGCTTCTTTGGTGTTTATCTTAGTCATTTCCATTCTTAATCACTAAGACCTGAAATGTCATTGAAGTGCTGGTATTCTTTCTTCATAAAGTATGAAAAACAGTTTATTATTTGTTGTTTGGCACTACGGTTATGTTTGGAAGTTTTGGAGAGAATGAGACGGAATGGAAAAGAATATATGTTTGGATGATTAATAAGGGTAGAGATGGGAAGGTAATGTGGGTTATAAGTGGTTTACTATAGAATTTCTATATAACCCTTAACTTTTTTAAGTAACTCAATTTATGGGGGTAAAATAGTAAATGATAAATTTATGTTATCCCCCAATTTGGAGGGAACAAAAAGTCATAGTTTGAGGGGGAATGGCTCTCCAGACATTCCCTTCCCCTCCACAAATTCTTGAACTCCCATAAAAGGAGAATTATTCCCTTCTCCGAACAGATACTTAGATCATAAGATTTGTCAATTGATTGGGTTGTTAATTAAGTAAAGCTCCAAATCAGTGATGAGGAAAATTGTGTTTGTTCGGACAGTGGAAAAAGAGCTGAATTCATGCAACATGTACTTCCATTTATGATATGATAAATATTCCCGCCATTTAACTATTAGTGGCTTAGTGTCTATGCTATTACCTCTACCCTTTTCCCCTATAAAATCTATTCTATTATGTTTTGCTATTTCTTTCTTACATTTCTTATCATTGTGACTTATTATTTCAATTGATTTTTCTTAAAATTTGTATGATTTACCAGGTGTTCAATTTTAGCACTGGAAGGATAATTAATAAATCAGTATTTGACAGTGAAGTTACCTCTATGGACCATGATCATACAGGACATCTCATATTTTGTGGAGATGCACGGGTGTGCTGCTCTATACATGGCTCTGTATATCCTAATTATTAGGTTTATCTCAATTTCTTTTTTCTTACTGGGTTGTATGTGCAGGGATGTATATACTCAGTATATATGAACTCCTACACAGGTGTATTATCCCGCGCTCATCGTCATCGAAGTAGCAGCAGGCACAAATCTCCTGTCACAACGGTGCAGTATCGGAGTTTCTCTCTACTGGCTCGAGGACCTGTGTTGTTGACATGTACTCAAGATGGATATCTGTCTTTCTTCAGGTTTGAAAATATTTGCCATTAGTCTAAATTGCTTTCAGTTGTCTTCGTTGAAGTCTGCTTATTTTTCTTTGGAGCACTAATGCTGGTATATTATAGTGTGGCTTTGGAGATAAAAGGTTATTTAACTCTTCGATGCTCGCTCAAATTAGCTCCGCGTATACACAAAACTCAAGCTTCTTTCTGCCCTCTTCTTTCCCTTGAGAAAGGAGAATTCATAGGTATGTTGATATCATTGTTGATTGCTTCCTCTCTTTTTTTTCTCTCACTCTACTCTATCTCTTGAAGGTCTTCCTAATTTTAATAATGCTGCTTCTACAAATTACACCCAAACGTTGCTCTGTCAAACCGGAAAATAAATTTTTGGTTTATGTGTATGCAGTCAAAACTCAAGAATTATATACTACCTTCCTTAATGAATAAAAGATTTTCAACATATATTGCTTGCAAATTAAGTTTTCTGAAATATCTTTTACTACAACAATATCACAGTTGTGCTGTCTTTCTAACATCCCCTGTTGTCATGTGAAGTTGCTGGAAGTGAGGATTCAAATGTCTATTTCTATGATTTAACACGGCCAAAGCATACATGTGTAAATAAGCTACAGGTTAGTATTATTTCCATCTAAGGTATTAAAGTCACAATGAAGCTCAAAGTGATTAGAATTTTTATTATGCAGGGTCATCGGTTTCCAGTAATGGATATTGCTTGGAACCATGGAGAGAACTTTTTGGCTTCATCCGATTTTTATGGCGTAGTAATTGTTTGGAAGAGAGAAAGAACAGATCAAAATAAGAATAGATAGTAATAGAAGTTTAGAGCAGATAGTTGAGGGCTTGTGAAGATGGCATTCTTTACATTGGTTTCCTTTTTTCTTTTGATTTTTTCATCTTTCTTTTGTATCCTTTGTACTATTATTTTTTATTCTTTTATTTTTGCTACAAGGGACTTTGTATCAATGAAGTTAATCAATTAATCATTCATAACCTCAGAGGAAACAGACAACTCATCTTTAGAAAGTATATTCATGTATCTTGCTCGGAGGAAAAAATATTCTTTGTGAGACATGATTTGAGATTTTGTATACCAAATTTGAGGGGTATATTTTATTGACACTGCACCATGTAATTTTATGCAATTAAAGAATAAGGGAAATGTTTCTAATTTAGTAGTTATTGGTTGAATATATGAAGTGTGGAAAGTCCTTTTTTTCTTTTCTTTTCTAATGCTTTATTCCTTTGCTTATTCTCATTTACTCTCTACTCTCTCTCTCTCTCTCGTTCGTATGTAGCTCTAATTATGAAGTTCAATCACATCATTAATATCTGAAATTTAGCTGTTTGAACCAAAAGAAGAATTAATTATCTCATTGGAAAAAAAAATACTCCAAACTTATGTTGAAGAAGGCAAAAACATCTTGAGCATTATGAAATTCAGTCTCTAAAATGTTACTGATATTATAGTGCAACTAGAGGAATTTTCTCCTCTACCCTAACGCAGGATTTGAACATTAGTTCCCATTAAATTTTGAATGTTTGTTTTATTTTTATTTTTATTTTATGTATTTCTAGCTTTCTTATATAAAAAATTATAACAGAAATTAGGAAGCTTCTCCATCTCATATTTAGAGACAAACAAACACATCCTCCTTTTTCAAAAGAATCGGGATAAATTCTCAAACAAAACATTTGAAACATTTCGAAACTTATCTCTACGGTAAAATAGAAAACTATAATTTTCTTATTTGTTTGATTAGGAGGTTTATTTTTTATTTTTAGCTTTTTTTTCTCCTTATAAGTAAAAGCTAGGTTAAACAGACTTTTATTAAAGCTCTTATAATAAGAAGAGATTTTTTTTATAATGAAAAAAAAAGTCAAAAGCTCCTATGAAGAGTTTATTTTAGTTTTATCAGTTTTTTTTTTAATTTGAGATTTTTTTTTTAAATGAATAGCTTGTAAGCTAATTTTTTTATAAAATCATCAAACCTTTTCTAACTTTATTTTTAAAGTTCTTAGCTTTTGTTTAAAAATAACTTTTAGTTTAAAAAAAGGGTACTAAACACAGCTAAAAGTTTCCCTTGAAAACTATAATTTTTTAATGAATTTTTTTTAATTCTATCAATTTTTTTGAAATGTGAATTCTTTTTAAATGAACAGTTTATATAATCACTAAATAGCTTGTAATTTTATTTTTAAAGCTTTTTTTTTTGCTTTAGTTTAAAAGTAGCTTTTAGCTTAAAAAATAGATAAATAGATAAATAAAAGATGTATATTTTGAATTTATTTTTTACTTCTTTTGAATCCAAACTTAGTGGATCCGAAAAATGTAACATAAAAGATAAATCTTATAGAACATGAAAGTATAATTTTCCTCAAATAATTTGTATATTTTGGACACATTTATATCCACGCATTCCTCAAACAAATAGCAAACTAAGAGGAAAATGTTAAACGTTTTGTTAATTTTGAATAATTGAGAAAAAAACTAAGAACAAAAAAAAGCCAACCCATGGCAATGTGCAACTAAAGTTACAAAGCTTTAACTTAACCGAGGTAGGAAAAAGCTAACATAAGTGACAAAATTCATATCATACAAAGAGTTAACTATGATTGGAACCATTTTCTAAGCTGTTTAGAAGGTTTCTTCTCTCCATCATTCCCTTGGGAACCCTTATGTGAGAACTTGGATCTATATTGTTCTATAAGCATGTCAAGCTTATCTACTACATCTTTCCCTACTGAATCTTTATTCTTCTTAGGCCGTTTCTTAGAAACCTTTTGACCTGCTTGTTCTTCTTGGTTTTGCATCTTCCTTTTTCTAAATCCAACATGATCTTTGTTTCCTGATTTTCTTTTATTAGTGTCAATGGAAGTGTCTTCACATTCAAGTGTCAATGCAAAGTTTATACAAGTCAATGAAAGACAACATTAGATTAAACAGGAAAAAGGGCACAGAATAGTGCCACCCTACAGTAATAAGAAATGGATGTTACTAGGATTTTTGTTGAGAACTCTCAGAGCCACAAGGGCATTCTGATGCTCAGAAAATTCAAGAAAGGCAACTCCACGTGAATAATGTTTTTGAACAACCTTTCCATTCTTTCAATCTTTCAAAAACTTTATCTGGCATGTTGTTTTTCAACTAGTCTTGTATATTTTCTACTTCCCACTGATGTCTGGCATGTTGGTGCTGCCGCAATGGTTGAGCATCATCAGCACTTGAACTTCCAGCTATGATTGAAACAGCCCCAGCCCCAGGCATGCCTGAACTTCCAGCCACACTTGACTCAAACCCTGGAATACTTGAACTTCCAGTTGCCACATAACCATCAAAACATTTGATTGAAGGTTTCATCAATAATTTGTGGCACATAATGGTGTCTTGGAAGTCTAGAAAAGTATAGTCAATAAATTGAGACTTATCTAAATCTGTCATCCTTGCAAAGCCAAATGATTTTGTCCAAGTGTCTATCACACTGGGAGAGGAAGGCAAGATCATCCTCTCAATTCCCAAGTGAGTCAACTGCTTCTCAAGCTCATTCATCAAGATGCTACACATTCCAAGTCTTCGAAACTTACTCCTGGTGGCAACAAATGGTAGCTCAGCAACCTTCTGACCATAAATCCTTATGGTGGCAGCACAAATCACTTCGTCACTCCTCTCCAAAATCAATGTGTAGAACCCACGAAACTTGGAACCATTAAGTTCTGAACCTCTACTGAAGATAATATCTGGTATGATATCTCTCCTAGTGAGAGCATCAATAACTGGATCAAAAGACTCATGGAATAGTCCAAGAGCCACACTTAGCTTGCTTTCAATTTGACTCATGCGCTCGAGGTCTTCAGAAGTAAGATCTCCATGGTTATCACTTTTCAGGGTCTTCAACATCATCAAAGTAAGATTATCTTCACCCACGGGAATTGGTTTCCCTATCAGCTTTTGTAGACTGCAAAAAATGTTCTCACAATCAGCATTGCAGAACCAATTCTTATTAAGATGGTTTCCCAAGTTACTGGTAAAGCCTCTAGTCTTTAGGCACCCAATGTGGTATTTGTGCTCACATTGATCACAAACGAGAATATTGCAATCCACATTTTCTGCACAATCTTCTCTGTATTTTGCTCGGTTGCATATTTTGCAGCAACATGGTGGGCAAAACCAATCACCATCAGGAACTTGTTCAAGACCTAGACAAGTGAGATGGAATGAGGATGGACATCTATCACAGAGTATCAATTCACCACCATAATGACATATGGAGCAGATACTGTCATTATTGTCTTTATAAACATTGTCTCTCTGCATAACAACGTCATGATTTTTTGGTTGGGAAGTACTCAATGCTTCCCTTTGGCAATCCAACAGTGACCTTCCATCTTCCAAGAAGATACTAGTTGATGGACGATGCTTTGTACAACCAGCTGGACGAGGATTTGAAGAACTTTGTGCCTCATCCCCACGCCTCACCTTTTTCCTTGATCGTAAGACCTTACCTCTTTTACCACCTACGTAACTCCTGGGCAGAGATTGACCCACTGGATTCCACTCATCATCATCATCACCATCATCAAATGACTCCATTTGTCGTTTCTTACATTTTCTTTGCTCAACCCTCGGTTTCTTGCATTTTCTTGGTACCTCCTCATCAAGCTCACTCGTGGATTGAGATTGACCCACCGGATTCCACTCATCATCATCATCATTACCATCATCAAATGACTCCCTTTGCCTTTTCTTGCATTTTCTTGGCTCAGCCCTCGGTTTCTTACACTTTCTTGGCTCAACCCTCGGTTTCTTGGAGTTTCTTGGTACCTCCTGATCAAGCTCATCATCATCATCAAATACTATCTTTCTTTTTTCTTGCATGTTCTTGGTTTCAAGCAAATTAAATATTGCAGATAAACCCATGAAATAAGGAAAAAAAAGACAATGACCCACATACATATAAATTCCAAAACTCATAGATCGAGTAATGTGGGAAGCTCAGGGCAAAAAGAAGAGGAATTTGGTAAAGAAAATTGTACCGGCACTGCATGAGGTTGGAGGGTCTTTGTCGGGGTCCACTCATCATCATCGTCATCATCAGATGAATCCCTCAGCTTTTTCTTGCATTTTCTTGGATGCACCCTTGCTTTCTTGCATTTTCTCGATTGGTTTTTTTTCTGTGCAAAAGATGAAATTGCCATTTTAAATTGTTTGAAAATGCCTAACACTTCATATAATTAATATCTACAAAATTTCAGGACAGCAACTCATAGTTCATAACTATAACAAAATTAAGAAACAACAAACTAATGAATCGTTGGTTAAAAGGAAATTTATTACTATAAACAACAAAATTTAAAAGGAATTTATAAAAGGAAATTAAGAAACAGAAAATCATATGATTAATAAATTGATTCTGATTACCAGAAGAGTCTCACAAAATCAAATCCCGTATTGACGACAATCTTTTAAAGTCACAACATATATGCGTGAAGACTTGAAAAAAAAAACAAATATATACAGTGACCCGTTCAACGACAATGATTTCATCTATAATTTCTGATTGAATATGCACATCAATTCTTGTTATTAATTATATGGTTATAAAACATATTTTCCAGTACTCATGCGTAATTGGTTCTCCATATTATTGATCGAGATGAACCTTATACTGATCTAGTGGACAAAAGACAAGCGACAGAAATGTTTTCTCAGTCCTCCGAATAGAATCTAGATTCAGAGGTCGATGCAATGCCTGTTTGGTAATCCTTGATTGGGGGGGGAGGGAACCTTACCTACGATGTGAAGCTGAGAACAAATATCTCATTATACTTCCTCAAAGATTGCAAATTTATTAAACTCACATATACAAAGAGTAGTAAACTTGCAACACAAATTCAAAAAAAATAAACCCATGAAATAAGGAAAAAAAGACAATGACCCACATACATATAAATTCCAAAACTCATAGATCGAGTAACATGGGAAGCTTGGGGGAAAAAGAAGAGGAATTTGGTTAAGGAAACTGTACCGGCACTACATGAGGTTGGAGGGTCTTTGTCGGAGTCCACTCATCATCGTCATCTGATGAATCCCTCTGTCTTTTCTTGCACTTTCTTGATTGCACCATTGATTTCTTGCATGTTCTTGTTTGGTAATTCAAGAAAATATTTTCAGGTTCAATAGCCATTTAGTTGAAGAGAGAGATGTATGTATGAGAGTATCAGCTCGAAACAAAGAAAGAAAGAAAGAATGATCAAATGTTTTTTTTAGTTATCGAAGCAAAGAAAGAAGGACAGAAACAAAGAAAGAAGGATTGAAACAAAGAAAGAAGGAAAGAATGATCGAATGTTTTTTTGTTACCAGCCAGCCGAACATTATATAGGGATTTGAAACTGAGCGCGAACTTAACCGACAATGTACATCCCTTTTACGCTCTATTTTCTTTCCAATTTAGATATTTCACCATAAAAAATAAATTCTTCAAATTATGAAATTAGATAAATTGAACTGAGTATATACATATATATAACTTCGCAAAAAATGAATTATTGGAAAAAATAATAATCTTAAGGGATAGGATATTGTGACAACCAAATAATGTTACTACCATATCTTAACCGTTGATTTCCGTCAATCAACAGTTATCATTTATTGCGAATTAATAATTCATTAATGAGTTTGATTTGAAAAATAATAACCGTTGATTTCCGTCAATTAACAGTTATCATTTATTGCGAATTAATAATTAATTAATGAGTTTGATTTGAAAAATAATAACCATTGATTGGTAGAAATTAACGGTGAAGATGTGGGTAAAATTAACGGTTGTCACAATATCCTAGATGTGGTAGTAACATTGATACTAACATTATTTTTGGTTGCCCAATCAAAATTAGGTGATCACATTAGTACTAGTGCCTTGCCTTTTCAATTAGAAAATATTAAAAGAAAAAAATAAGAGAGTAAAATAAGAAAGTAATTTCCTATCCAAAAAATTAAGGACTAAGCCAAGAAAAATAATATGTACTTAAAAATCTCAAACAATTTTTTTTAATCCCCTAGAATGCATGGTCAACTTCAAAACTTATCAAGAATAAGAATAAGAGATTGATAACTCTTTTCACAACCTAGATAACAACTTGTAGCTCAAAAACGAGATAAATAAAAGATTAATTGAATATTTTATAACTTAATTACATAAAAGTGCTCTACCTGAAATCCGAGGGAAAAAAAAGTAACAACTACTTTATAATTTGAATAAATGTCACGATCCAAACCCAAATTATGACCGGCTCATTGGTTAAAATTAATCTTACCAGCATTTTGTTTGGCAAGCTTAATTTTCATCAAAATATATTTTCATTAAAGAAGCAAAAGTGCTTACCAAAAAAATAAAAAAAATAATTAAAGAAGATAAAGTAACTCTTCTTTTTTCCTACAACTTTTTGGCAATAACAGACAGGGTTTCTATTTCAATTGATCGCATGATGTTTTTCCATTTGATGATTTATATATGTGATTAATAAGTATGAAAAAATACAGCTACTTATTTAGGTATTGGTAGGGTTGAAAAAATACCATGACAGAGTAGCCCCAATTTTATATATGAAATGCTGCATTTGATTAGAAATTACATAAATTGAGGCTCATTAATAATTAAACAACATATCTATCAAGAAAAACAAGGGAAATTTCTGAAATGTATTTTTTAGTCAAGATTTTAAGATGTAGAGAAATAAAATGTAAAAAAATAATTTCATTTTAATTATGCATTATCACATAGAAATTTTTATTCAAACAAGTTATATGTTCAAGTATTAGCTTTTATTTTGTAAGATGACATTTCTTTATTTAGAAAAAAAGAGAGGAGAGAAAGAGCTTAAAAAGTCCAATGTG